>ML359356.1:101114-252681 GCA_005239505.1 Nicotiana paniculata
CGTGCAGCTTTGCGGCGAAGAGCTTGAGCCGCTTTCCTATCTTCAGGTGCGGTGCCATTCTGCAAAAGATTAAGAATTTCGTTTCTCCAGTCCCAGGTTAGCTTGTTGAAAGTTACCTCATTCCTGTCCTGGTCTATTGTTGAATGAAATAGTTGAACGACAATTGTATTGTCTTTGTTCGTTACTTCCGTGACTGCTGCGAGGTTAGCTAATGCATCTGCTTCTGCATTTTCCTCTCTAGGTATTTGCATTACCTTCCATGTTTTGAATTGTCTCACGAGCTCTCGTGCTTTTTCAAGATACTGTTGCATTCTAGTCTCTCGAGCGATGTAAGTCCCCTGTATTTGATTTACTACCAGTTGGGAGTCGCTGTTGATCACAATTTGCTCGATTGAGAGCTCCCGTGCGAGTTCAAGCCCTGCAATAACAGCTTCGTACTCTGCTTCATTGTTAGTGATAGGATAACACTTTATAGCTTGCCGTGTCTTTTCACTCGTGGGTGATATCAAGACTATGCCTAAGCCGGCGCCTTTTATATTTGAAGAACCATCGGTGAACAAGGTCCATAGGCCTGGATTAAAACCATTAAAGAGTTATAACTCTTTTTCTACTTCAGATACAATGTTATTACTAAAGTCAGCAACAAAATCAGCTAGTATTTGAGACTTAATTGAAGTTCTAGGCTGATAGATTATCTCATGCTCACTTAATTTTATGGCCCACTTGGCTAATCTTCCTCACAATTCTTGTTTATACAGAATATTTCTTAAAGGACATGAGGTCATAACAGTGATTGGGTGGCATTGAAAATAGGGTCGTAATTTTCTAGATGCCATTATTAAAGTTAAGGCTAACTTTTCCAGATGTGGATATCTAGTCTCAGCATCTAGCAATGTTTTACTTACATAATAGATTGGTGACGGTTTACCTTTTTCTTCTCTTACCAATACTGCAATTACAGCAATTTCTCTGATAGCCAAGTAGTGTACAATCTTTCCCCTTCTTTTGGCTTTGAAAGTAGTGGTGGTTGCAATAGATAAATCTTCAGGTTCTTGAGTGCTTGCCGACACTCTTCAGTCCATTCAAACTGATTCAACTTTTTGAGAACTGAGAAGAATTTAAAACTTTTTTCGGAAGATCTAGAAATAAACCTACCCAAAGCTGTTATTCTCCGTCAATCTTTGAACTTCCTTTTTATTTGTTAAGACATCATGTATTTCCTCTATGGCTTTAATTTGAGCGGGATTTACCTCTATTCCTCTGTTTGATACAAGGAAACCCAAAAATTTGCCTGATTGCACTCCAAAAGTGCATTTCTCTGGATTTAACTTCATATTATACCTGCGCAAAATATCAAAAGCAGTAGAGAGGTGCTGGAAATAGTCTTGTGCTTGTGTTGATTTTACCAACATGTCATCAATGTAAACCTCCATCGTTTTTCCCAGATGTTCTTCTTGGTCACTAACCTTTGATAGGTGGCTCCAGCATTTTTTAGGCCAAAAGGCATGACTTTATAACAATAAGTCCCCATATTCATGATAAAGGAGGCTTTTTCCTCGTCTAGAGGATCCATTTTAATCTAATTATAACCATAATATGCATCTAGAAAGCTTAATAGTTCATGACCTGCGGTGGCATCAATCATTTGATCTATATTAGGCAATTGGAATGAATCTTTGGGGCATGCTTTGTTTAAGTCAGTATAATCTATGCATACTCTCCACTTGCCATTCTTTTTAGGTACTACCACGGTGTTTGCTAACCAGTTAGGGTACGTTACCTCTCGTATCGAACCAATCTTCAAGAGTTTCTGTACCTCTTCGTCAATCACTTGGTTCTTGAATGGTCCTTGCTTTCTTTTCTTCTGCTTAATAGGTACGAAGGATAGATCTTCATTTAGTTTATGAGTCATCACTTCTGGTGGAATGCCTGTCATATCTGAGTGGGATCACGCAAAGCAGTCTGCGTTAGCCTTTAAATAACCAATTAACTTACCTCTTCGAGCGGAGTCTAGCCTCGTGCCTATATACACTTTCTGCTCAGGCTTTTGTTTGGATAATGGAACAGCTTCAAGCTCTTCCATAGTTGTTTTGATGTTATCATCTTCCTCCGGTTCACGAATGATGTCCGGTCTGGAATCTGTTTCTTTGTGGTACAGTATACCTTCCGTGGTAACTTGATTTTCCTTCTTGTATGTATTTTCTTTCGTACCTGTTTCAGAAATAATACCTTTTGTACCTATTTGACCAGTAATTTCTTCCATGCATGTTTGGGCGGTGATACCTTCTTGGGAGACTTCCTTATCTCGTAATTCTTCCACCTCTATTTTTTTGTTTTAGTGTACCACAGAATTTATACTTTTTGCGGTCTGTTGATCTCCTTTGATTTGTTTAATCCCCCATTCTGAGGGAAATTTAATTACTTGATGCAACGTGGAGGGTATAGCTTTCATGTCGTGGATTCATGATCTTCCAATGATCACGTTATAAGCCATGTGAGTATTGATGACTTGGAACCTAGCTCTTTGATCACCCCCTCAGCATAAGTGCTAAGCTCAATTTCTCCTTTTGTTATAACTGTAGAGTTATCAAACCCTGATATGGCTCATGCTTTTGGGATTACTTGATCCCCCGGCAGCATTTCTTCCACGACTCTTAGCAAAATGATATTGACTGACTTCCTGGATCAATCAACACTCTTTTCACGTTAGTGTCATGAATAAGTAAAGATATTACCAGAGCATCGTTATGTGGAGTCATTAATCCGCTACTATCTGCATCATCGAATGTTATAGCGTCTTCTTCACGAGCACGTTTCCCGTGTGTAATTCTGAACTTTGTGGTTGTTTTGGAAATCACTCCTTTTACTTCTTCACCCCCATGTATTACATTAACGGCTCGTTTTGGAGAAGGAGGCTTTGGGGCTGCTGCATGTTCCTCATGTATGCCTGTTTACCTTTATCACTAAACAATTTTGTTAAATAGCCCTATTTTAACAAATTTTCTACTTCACCTTGTCAAAATTCGCAATCCGCAGTTTTGTGCCCATGATCGTTAAGAAATTCACACCAGTGATCTGGGTTTCTTCTGCTTGGATTTGTCCGCATCTCTTTGGGCCACTTAACCTTGTCTCCCATGTTCTTCAATATTGAGAAAAGTTTAGTAGTACTTACATTAAAGGTATGATCCCCAATTTGAGTACTACCTCTAGGTCATTCATCTCGATCTTTTCTAGATCTAGACGAGGACAAGACTACATCTCTTCCTTGTGGTCTATAGTCCGACCTAGTGTTTTCGAACCTGGAGCGGATATCGCGTCCCGAGGGTCCTAAGTAATGATCGTACCTGTTTTTACCTGATCTTCTATCTGATTTAGGACGTCTGGATCTGGAATTATCTTCATCTCTCGAACGAGCAATGATATCTTCTTCTATTCTGAGTTTATTATTGTACCTGTTATATACATCGTTCCATGTTGTGGCGGGGAATTCTCTTATATTCTCCTTAAGTCGCCTGGTGGCTATTGAGCTTTTATCGTTCAAGTTTCTTGCAAATGCCATGGCTGCCCAATTATCAGGCACCCTGGGCAACTGCATTCTTTCTCGTTGAAACCTGTCTACAAACTCACGAAGTAGTTCAGTATCTCCTTGTTTTATTTTGAATATGTATTCCATTCTCTTCTCAACTTTTTGTGCACCAGAGTGTTCTTTTATAAATGAATCTGCAAGCTCAGCAAAAAAGTCAATAGAATTTTCAGGGAGAAGAGAATACCAGGTTAGAGCCCCTTTGGTAAGTGTTTTCCCAAATTTTTTGACACGGACTGATTCAATCTCTTGTTTTGTTAAGTTGTTGCCTTTTACCCCAATAGTGAAAGCAGTCACATGGTCGCGTGGGTCAGTTGTTCCATCATATTTGGGAACGTCAGGCATTTTAAACTTCTTGGGTATAGACAAAGGTGCCGCACTTGGCTTCCAAGGTTGTTGAGAATATCTATCAACACCGATGCCTTTGATGACAGGTGGTACACCAGGAATTTGTTCGATGTGATCGTTCTGCTCCTTCATCTGTTTCTGCATGGTTAGCAGTAAATTTTGTAATTCTGAGTTATTAGATATACCTGGTCTCGTTTCGAGAGATTCATTAGGAGTATCTCCTCTTCCTGAGTTTGCCAACCCAGATTGAGGATTTTCCATGGTGATGGTGTTATTAGGAGGTGGCGTCAGCGGTGTAGGCAACGCTTCCGGTAATCCTCTCGCGAATTATTGCAAAGCTTGACTCACATACTCTGCAATCATTTGCTTTACACGATCTTGTTCCACAGTTTGATCATTATTACCATTGTTGTCATTGGATCTTTCTGGGGATTTTTCCCTCGAACCACGTGGGGTTCCTGAAGGTGATGGAACTGGGGTTCCACTTCTTTGCTGGTTGTTGTTGTTGGGATTTGACATAATTCAAAGGATATCACTTGGAAAGTAAACAAAGATTATCAGATCCCGGTAACGGAACAAATTTGTTTAACCAAAAAATTAGACCCTTTGACTAAAGCTTATTTTTAATATGAATACGGGTTACTGATAATCAAGATGATGGAAAAAATGAATAATAAACAATATTGCAGAAATAAAAGATCGATGTTGATTGTATTCGAGAATCAGATGCCTTTACAAGTTGTATTCCCTTTCCTTATATAGGAGATTCTTATAACGTACGGTTCTTGCTATGGTTAATCATTAATGACTAATTATGACATTAATGAGGCATTACAAAGGATAATGATAATTGAGGTTCAGTTACATAACGTTCGAGTAATCAATTGTGGGTCCCTGAATCTGCTCGTAGCTTTGTCTAGATTCATTCTAACTGTGCCTCTCTCCCGTTTTGATCAAGTTGAGTTTCCCGTGGCTGATAAGTTTGTGGGTTTACTGAACCGAGCCTCTTTGTACCATATCTCTTCAAGGAGTCACGTCCAACTGTCGCGTTTTCCTGTGTCTACGTGACTAGCTGAGTTGTCAAAAGCTGGCTTACTTGTGAAACTCTTTTTTTACCAATACAGTTGTGTCTATATAAAGAGTAATTTGATTGCTCGAGAACGACCAATGGTTTAAGTGATGGGTGTTGATGATAGGCTATAATTACGTATTTTAGTCGCTTATTACACTCTAATTTACTGCACTTTAATTGAGTTTGAGCTTTAATCGCTAGTGTTTTGCACTAAATGTGTGTTTTATGCCTTGTAGGAGTGATTCCGATCTATGTAAATGTTATGGAATGAATTCAAGCTTTTCTAGATCTTTTAAGTCTAAGTAAAAGCCCAAGGATTAATTTGGGATCGTGTTCAGGGATCAACGAATGATAAGGATTAATTTGGGATCGTGTTCAGGGATCAACGAATGATAGTGCACTTTAAGAACAAAACGAATAATCAAGCAGGCATACTGAGCATTGTCCAGTAAAATGCACATAATGTTTTGCTCAAAAATCCATTTCGGCTCCACAATTTATCGTTGGAAAACAGTTTAAAAGGGCTACAACTTTTATGTTTTACATTTTTCCAAATTTCTACGGTCGCGCCACGTGGGACGCCATGTAGTGCGCCGCGATTGTGTAAATTGTTGTTGCCCTCAAATTGCATGCTCTCTAAAGTTCCCTACAAACATACCGCGTGGCGCGTTGCCCCATGTGGCACGCTTGTGAAAATTTTACAGAGCCAGAGTCCTATTTCGTGTGAGAGAACGTGTTTTCGTCTGGGCCCGACCCTACTTGTTATTAATACATGTAAAAACATTATTTTTGTAACTTTGGACAGTCGTTTGACCTAGGGAGAGCATAGAACCACTGTAGACGCCGGGTTTCATCTTTTCTTCCACCAAACTTAGTAATTCTTTTATTTCTTTGTATGATTTGTTGTTTTTCTACCATGTCTATTTGGACTTAAACTTCACGTTCTAGGGTTGTAGTTCATTCATGACTATTGTTATTCGGATATTGATTTTGCTTTCTTGATTTATCATACTGGTTTATTTATTCAATCTTGCGCTTAACTATTTGATTGCTTGATCACCAATTGAATACTATCTACGAATCTATAATTGAACTCGAAAGTGAGAATTCTAGGTTGCATATAGGATTGAGTAGAACATGTTCTTGAACCTGGGCATCGGGGAATGGATTCGCAATTAGGATAGACATCTACCTAATTGCCTTGCTTGGTTGATATACAGGAGTTATAATGCGTTCTTGTTAGTTCTAATTCTATAGATTTATAGGCGTTAGATTAACTTGAATAGGCGAGTAAGAACTCGACCAATTCTTATGAGAAATATTAACCCTGTAAACCAATGAACTAGATGAATTAGTTAGTCAAATCAATCGAAGAATACAATGGGAATTTTATATAGCCCATAATCCTAGATCGTTTTCATTACATTTATAATATAAAAATATAATCTTCCTCTGTTCAAAGTCCATTATTTATTTTCCTTTTAGTTTAGTTACTTTAGCATCACTACTTTTGGGTTTAATTCTTGTTCAGATAATTAGGATAGTCTAGTTTAGTTAATAGTTAATCACAAGTCCTCGTGTGTTCGACATCCGACTTTCAGTCACTTTATTACTTGACGACCGCGTATATTTGCGTGTGCGTTTAGCCGCAACAATTATATTCGTTCATGATAGATTTAATACCATAGAAATATAGGATTTATATATTCTGTATAGACGAATAGTATTGTGGGAACATGTTATTCATATAAATGATCCGGTCAATTAGCAATCATAGATAATCTGGATTAACAAGTGTGATTATTGAACTTATTGATAAACCAACCACAACCCTGGAATCTTCCTCTCCTCTAAATTAAAACCTCAGCGTACACGTTTGCATTCTAGATAAATTAGTTGTTACTTGTTAAATTTTCACCATAGTAGATTAACAGTAAAACATCACTCTTGATTACATTGCCAATTAATTGATTTTAGTTTGCTAATTAACTATTGATCTAAGTCTATGTGGGTTCGACATCCGACTTTCGAGTCACTTTATTACTTGATGGCCACGTATATTTGCGTTTGTGTGTGGTCGCAACATGCTCTATCAGTTTAGGGTTCGCCGGCACCAGGTTCTTCCAGTGGCTATTCTAGTTTCGGGGTCCAGTTCAGGCCCCACAATCATCCCTAGATTAATGTTTCTATGAGTGTGGGGAGTTGGGACATGTGAGTAGGTTTTGCCCCCATATTATTGGACGTCCCGTGCAGCAGAGAGGTTAGGCTATGACTTTCGTACTAGTTATTGCACCACCCGCTCAGCCAGCTTGGGGTGGGACTTAGGCAGTTCGAGGTCGCCCTAGAGGGAGAGGTCGATCAGCTGGTGGTCAGGCTAGATGCTATGCTTTTCCCACTAGGCCAGAGGCAGTTGCTTTCGATGTTGTGATCACATGTATTGTTTCAGTGTTCCACAAGGATGCTTCAGTGTTATTTGATCATAGTTCCACTTATTCATATATGTCATCATACTTTACTCATTATTTGGATATGCCCCGTGATTCTTTAGTTACGTTTGTTCATGTATCTACGCTGATGCATGATTCTATTATTGTGAATCGTGTATATCGGTCGTTTGTGGTGTCTACTAGGGGTTATGAGACAAGAGTTCATTATTTACTACTCAGCGTGGTTGATTTTGATGTGATATTGGGCATGGATTGGTAGTCCCCATATTACGCTATTCTGGATTATCACGCTAAGACCGTGACGTTGGCAATGTCGGGGGCACCAAGGTTGGAGTGGAGAGGCTCCCTAGATCATATTCCTAGTAGAGTGATTTCACATTTGAAGGTTGAATAGATGGTTGAGAAGGTATGTTTGACATGCTTGGACTTCATGAGGGATGTTAATGTTGATACTCTTATCGTTGAGCCAGTTCTGGTTGTGAGAGACTTCCAAGATGTATTTCCATCAGACCTTTTGGGATGCCACCGGATAGGGACATTGATTTTGGTATAGACTTGGTACCGAGCACTCAGCCTATCTCTATTTCACGGTATGGCATGACACCTATTGAGTTGAAGGAGTTGAAGGAAAAATTGCAGGAATTACTTGATAAGGGTTTCATCCTATAGTTTCACCTTGGGGTGCACCAGTTATTTGTAAATAAGAAGTATGGTACTATGAGGATGTGTATTGATTACAAGTAGTTCAATTAGGTCACTATCAAGAATAGTTACCTAATACCGCGCACTAATGACTTGTTTGATCAGCTTCAGGTGCCAGAGTGTTCTCGAAGATTGATTTGAGGTTTGGGTATCATCAGTTGAAGATTCGGTATTTGGATATTCAGAAGACGGCTCTCACGGCCTGCTATGGTCACCACGAGCTCCTAGTGATGTCTTTTGGGCTGACCAATGCCCCATCAGCCTTTATTCACTTGATGAATAGTGTGTTCATGGGATATCTTGATTATTTCATCATAGTATTCATTGATAATATATTTGTGTACTCACGTAGCCAGGAGGATCATGAGAAACATCTAAGGATCATACTCCATATTTTGAGGGAGAAGAAGCTATATGCTAAATTCTCCAAGTGTGAGTTTTGGCTTGATTTAGTGGCGTTCTTGGGCCACGTGGTATATTGTGAGGGGATCAAGGTGGATCCAAATAATATTGAGGTAGTTCAGAGTTGGCCTAAACTATCTGCAGCTATAGATATTTGAAGCTTCTTGGGCTTGACAGACTATTATCGCCATTTTGTGGAGGGATTGTCATTCATTTCTGCACCTTTGACTATATTGACCCTGAATGATGCTCCTTTCAGATTGTCTGAGGAGTGTGAGGCACGGTTTTATAACCTAAAGACTACTTTGCCTACAACCCCAGTGTTAGTGTTCCCTACTGGTTCAGTATCTTACACCATATATTGTGATGAGTCACGTATTGGGCTTGGCGCGGTTTTGATGCAGGACGATAGGGTGATAGACTATGCGTCTTGGAAGTTGAAGGTTCATGAGAAGAATTACCCTGTATATGACTTAGTTAGCATCCATTGTTCATGCATTTAAGATCTGGAGGCACTATCTATACGGTGTTCCATGTGAGGTTTATAATGACCATTGGATCTCCAGCACATGTTCAATTAGAAAGACCTTGATCTGCGGCAACTGAGATGGTTAGAGTGGCTGAAAGACTATCATATCACTATATTATTTCATCCAGGGAAGGCCAATGTGGTAGCCGATGCATTGAGTAGGAATGCTGAGAGTGTGGGAAGTTTGGCATATTTATCGATAGCGGAGAGGCCACAAGCCATGTATGTTCAGGCTTTGGCCAATCAGTTTGTGAGATTGGATGTTTCGGAGCCCAGTCAGGTTCGTGCTTTCATTATGGCTCAGTCATCGTTGTTGGAGTGTATCAAGGCTCGCCAGTTTGATAAACCTCACTTGTTGGTGTTGAGGGACACGGTTCAATAGAGTGGTGCTAAGGAGATTGTGATTGGTGACAATTGGCACGACCCAAATCGGAGGGACGCGACGGGCACCATGTGCCTAACTCAACCGAGTACTCACGTAACGTACTTTTCTTATCATATCATCATGTGTAAATGGGCCAGAGAGACAGTCATGAGATAACTAGAATAAAACATAAGGAAATAATCGACATAAGACGACCCAACATGATATACAAACTTATACATGTGACATACGGGCCTATAAGGCCGACATGACCAGTTGTACACTCAAAACATATGCCGAAAAGGACTTACCAGTATCCATATACTAGACATCAATCTACAAGACTCTAAGATTATATAAATGTAATAAGGGTCGGGCCAGGATCCCGCTATACCAATCAATACATGTCCAAGGCATACTGACCAAATAGGCAACTCTGGAGCAAGTGGAGTGCACCAACACCTTCCGCTGAGCTCATAGCCTACTAGGAGGACCGCCAACTAGTCTATCGGGACCTGCGAACATGAAACATAGCGTCCCCAGGCAAAAGGGACGTTAGTACGAATAAAATACCAAGTATGTAAGGCTGAAAAGCATAAATAAGAACAATAATGTAAAATAGATAGAGAAGATACAACCTGTAACATTTTAGTACCTCTGAAGGCTGCCAACATGAAATTCCTAATACATATATATATACACAAGCTTTTAAAAACATTCTCCTCTATGAGCATCATCATCATCATATCGTACCCGGCTGTAATAGGCTCGGTAAAAATGTACCCGACCTTCATTAGGCTCGGTAGAATCATACTTGGCCACGTGGAGCTTGGTAAAACCGAACTGATCAATGGTTGCACAATAGGTGGCGTTCCCAGCCGACTATACCGCAGCTCGGTAGAGTAAAATAGATACATATATATGATGCATGTTGGGCGTATGGAATCACATTCTAAACCTTTTCAGATTGATTTAAGGTCGTCGCAACTTCAATTAATGTTATGGACTTCCATACCATCAATATGAACCTCAATAGGATTCAAGGATCATACATACTTTCTTAGAATAGCTTTATAAGAAAAGAATAACATGGACAATCTTAGTTGCTAGGAGTAGATCCGTTATGAAATAGCGTATCGTTTACATTAATTTCACTTTAAATCTTTCCAAAAGAAAGAAAATGTGCCTTAACATACTTGTATGATCTCTTCCTTATTCCTTAACCAAGCACAACACAACTTCTTGCGTCTATAACAAGTGAAATGATATTGTCGTCAACATATAATGCGATACCATCATATTTGGCTAGTCGTATAGCTTACGGAAAATTGGGCAGCAACTCCCCTATTTTAATATATCCCAAATACCACTAAGGTTCATCAACAACCCACAACAACAAAAATAACCAACAATAGAAACAATAATAATATAATCAAATATGAGCTTCTCTGATTATCTTAACAATCATATTGAGTGGTAAGCTCGTTTTAACTAATAAAAAAATATAAATTGAATCCAAATATTATTCTATAAATTGGTTCGCAACCCTCAGAACATCATACTTATATGCATTATATGATTCCTAATTTAAAACATCCACAAAATTTCCAAAACAGCCCCATACGCCTAACACCCTTACTTTTATCGTCAATCACTTGTATTTCATGTTTTCTTCCTCAATAAGCTTAGTTAACACCTAGAAAAGCTTAAAAACAACAGCCACAACATTATCAAATTATTTCTCATAATTTTCAACCACCACAAACCATATATGTGGCCAAAAAATGGTCCAACCAAAAAGATAATCATGTCCCATGTTCTTTCAAGTGCTATCTTATTGTTTTTCACTCAAACAAAACAACCAACACAAGATTAACCTTAGGAAAAATCAAGAATATTTTATACATACCTTGGATAGAAGCTACAACTCGAAACCCCATCTCAACTAAGCTCGTAATAGGCCTCAATCACACCACAACATCATAGAAGCATTCTCTTGTAGTCTTCAACACTTTTGATGATGATTTGAGTTGATTTACATTGAGTTTGGTTCTTGGGATCTTGGGATATGTTAGAGAGGGTCTTGGAAATATTTTGGACGAAATTTGGGTGAGAAATGACCCAAAATGAGGCTGAAACATCTTTTAAAAGAAGTAAGGTTGGTGGCCGTCTCAAGTGGGTCCAAAAAGGAGTTGTTTGTGCAGTCTCGTAAAAATACGAATATCTCTCTACTGAGATGTCGTATAAATGAACGGTTTAATGAGAGTAAAACAGGACTCGTATATATTCAACTTGGTTGATAGGCCACCCAGTAAATACAAGCATGTTGATAGAAAAGCTCAGTAAGATTAGACCTAAATTTTCAGTAAAATAATGAACATAACTTGCAACAACTTTTGTCGACTTTTATTTCATAACTCGCTTGGCTTCAAAAATTATCACACGGCTATCATAGACTAAAATACATCATAATATTACTTTCTCAACATAATCACCCTAATCTCACCCCATAAGTACAGGTTATAACATTCTCAACTTCTCGACTTTCGACGAAACTTATTTTCTTCTATTCGATTAGCTTCTTAACCTTCCAACCCTCACGATACTCCTTAAAACTTGTTTTGACCTATCATTATCTTTATAAAGGTCCTTCAATTCTCTGAGTCATATTGATTCACTTAAGATCAATTCTAACTTTAAAGTACAGGGTATAACAACGATGGTGTTATGCGGCTTCAAGGACGGAGAGATTTGATCCTTGAGGAGCCTCACAGCTCACGTTATTCCATTCACCCAGGTGTCACAAAGATGTAACGTGAATTGAAACAACACTATCGGTGGTGGAGAATGAAGAAAGATATCATTGCTTATGTCTCTTGGTATTTGAATTGTCAATAGGTGAAGTATGAGCTTCAAACACCGGGAGGGTTGACTCATAGATTGGAGATACCTTAAGATACCTGAGTGAAAGTGGAAGCGCATCACTATGGATTTCGTGGTAGTATTTCCATCGATCTTGAAGAAATATGACACAATATAGGGTATTATGAACCGGTTGACTAAGTCTGCACACTTTATTCCAGTGGTGACTTCCTATTCTTTAGAGCGGTTGGCTCAAATTTACATTCGGGAGATTATCCGCTTGCATGGCGTGCCCATTTTCATCATTTCTGACTAAGTCACGCAGTTCACCATTACAGTTTTGGAGAGCAGTACAGCGAGAGTTGGGCACACGGGTTGAGTTGAGTACAACATTTCATCCTTAGACAGACAGATAGTCCGAGCATACTATTCAGATCTTGAAGGATATGTTACGTGTCTGTGCTATGGATTTTGGACGTTCATGGGATCTGTTTCTTCCGTTAGTTGAGTTAGCCTACAACAATAGCTTTCAGCCAAGTATCCAAGGAGAACCAATTGATTCAAAAGCACATATTTTTGCCTCGTCGGGAATATCATATTTTTTTTACAAATTTAGTGCAATTAGGTTAGTATAAAACCTACTTACCTTTATATCTTTTACTGTTTGTAGCAAATCGAAAACTCTAAAGGAACAATCCTAATCTAATATGTTGTAGAAATCTATATAAGTTTCTTAATACTCAAAAAGAATAATTTTTTTAGATGTATAGGGACAGTAATCTTGACTATAAGATTGACATTAACAGTAATGTTCTTATCATTTCCCTGGTCATGTTTTCCTTTAGAAACTTACTGAATGATCACTTCACGAAAATTATCACATGACTTGAGCGCTAAGCTCCAAACTTGGCTGCTAATTAAGACAAACCAGCCATAGCTAGTAAATAGGCACAATTTGACATGTTTGATTGGAGCTACACGTAGCATGACGCAATAATTCTTCTTTCTATGGTCGACAATTGTTGATCGATCGAATGAATAATTATATGATTTTGGGCAATTCTCATCTCATGACAATTGTTAAGGCGATATGATTTTGATTTAGAAAATAAATAAAAATTGTGGGTTTTGACTATATATTATAATAACAATAAAAAATTCAGTATGATCCCAACAGGTGGGGTCTGGGGAGGATAGTCTGTACACAGACTTTACCCCTACCTAATACAGGCAAAGAGGTTGTTTCTAATAGACCCTCGGCTCAGGAAGAGGCAAGAAGAAAATAATAAAGGTAAAGAGGTTTAAAGAGAGTACTAGATCTCGCAGGCTAAGCCAAAAAATTTGGGAGGGAACAATAACCGTTCCTATAAATATTTTTTGGAAAAAACCATTGCCACTGATAGATATATTGTAACAGTTAAAGAAACCGTGGCCATAGGAAAACGTATGGCAACAGTTATTATACAATGGCAATGGTTTGGTTGCTAAAGTGTACTAATAGCATCCAAAACCTTTGGTTACGGTTAAAATCGTTGCAATAGAGGATCTGCGGCAATGGCTGTGTAACTGTTGCGGAAACTTCAGTTGCCATATAGGCTCATTTTCCAGTAGTTAATGAACCGTCGAACTTTTAAAAACTTGCGTTGAAACATATCAAATCAACTCGGAATGAACTCACAATTTTCACACAAGTCCCGAATGACATAGCGAAGTTATTTCAATCCCTGGAACCATAATTCGAATCTGATATCATCAAAGTCATCTCTCCGTCAAACTTGTGAACTTTCCAAACCTTCAAATTTTTAATTTTCGCCAATTAGTGTCGAATCCTTCTAGAAATATCCAAATGCAAATTCGGGCCTAAGTCC
The DNA here is from genome assembly GCA_005239505.1 of Nicotiana paniculata. Classification (NCBI taxonomy): domain Eukaryota; kingdom Viridiplantae; phylum Streptophyta; class Magnoliopsida; order Solanales; family Solanaceae; genus Nicotiana; species Nicotiana paniculata. Next base: position 115,292 of record ML359356.1, read on the forward strand.
GAGTCTAAAATCAATATCCGAACCTAATGGGATCATCAAAACTCCAATCCGAGGTCAAATGCTAAAAAGTCAAACTTGATCAGCTCTTCCAACTTAAAGCTTTAGTTCATGAAACTCATTCTTCCAAATCAATTTCGAATAACCTGAAAATCAAAACCGACGGTTCACACAAGTCATATATATCATACGGAGATACTCGTACTCTCAAACTATTGAACGAAGTGCAAATGCTCAAAACGATTAAACGAATTGTTACAACATAGCTTCAAAGTGCATGCTAGAATTAATTTTCATACCTGGAAGTCTGGATCCTTTTGAAACTGTAAGACCTTTCACGTGATGCTCTATTGCGCAGTCAATATCCCTAATCTCTTCTAATCTATTTTGCTCTTTTATGTTCACTAACCAAGAAATAATTTGCCATATTATTTTAGTCTCAAGGTCACCTCACTTGGCCAATAAGAAATTAGCGGGTCTGACCCACTTTTAAACTTTTAAATAATAACTAAACTTACTTATTTCAATTTCACAATTTCTAATATGACACAGATCCACTAGATACTTATTTAATATACCACATTACCCCATATATAATAAATTTTCTTCAACTTAGTATTTGGCGAAATAGTTACAAACTAAATTAATTCTACAGTCTAATAATTAATAAGTATATAAAAAAATTCAGGTTATTACGTAAACATAAGGATAGACTTGGAATTTCGAATCTCTCAAAAGAGCATACACATTAAGTTAAAAAAGAACAAAACTGAATCACTCTCTTTTTCCCCTTAGAAAGGTAACTTGAACATACACAAATAAGTCATGGAAGAATGGCATTGGATATGAAACAGCTATCATTAGGCCCTGAGGAAAAAAACTTGCTTATTCGGGAGGAGCACAAGAGAGGGAACTTTACTGGGAACAGGAAGCCTAACACTGTGGTATGCATAATTCAATTTCGTGTGTGGAAGTTGATTTGGAAAACTGAATCCTCTTAACTTGCTAATATTTGGGCATGTGTAAAATGGGAAGGAAGTGAATTTCGTATGTTCATGCATGATTGTCGGTATATTTAATTTGAAATGTGATGCCTAAGTTAAATAAATAGCCTACTGGTGGCGCCTTTTCTCAGTTGTTTGACTTGTATGTCACCTAGTGCATTATTGCTTAAAATTTTCTCAACTGTATATACTTTCTTGACTTGAGACTTGAATAAAACCGTTTTGATTGAGTCATATGCACTGTATGTGTAAGGATTCGTGATATTTTGTACTATCATATGTAGTCTAGAACATGCCTAAGTTGTGCTAGTCTAGGAGATGACGTACGCAATTCTTTACTCGATTATTGATGTGCTTGTCACTTACAAATAAACTTTTCTCGTTGTCAGCCCCTTTGAGCTTGTAGACCTTTTCCTTGGCACCCACATTACAAGCCATATCCCTAATTTTGTTCTTAACTTAAGCTTGTTGAACATTTACCTTCGAAGGCACGTAGTCGTTAAAAGAAATATGGTGAGAGATTGGAACATAGCTTTTGAGTGGAACCAAGGAAGGGCCCACAACGTGCACTAAGTTATAAAAAGGTCACTATCCGATGAACCTTAATGTAAGGAGTGTAGAGAATGTGTGTAGTAAAAAAAAGTCAGAAAAAAAAATACAAATAATGTGGTTATTCAAAAAGAAAAAAACACATACCTCCTAATCTTACTACTTCGTGCTAGCAGGGATGTAGAAGTGATTAATTTTAAAAAGGGCTATGTTGAGTATTGTTTGTGGTGAGTGAATAGGTTGAGAAGAATATGTGCTCGATTTTTTAGTGTAGTGTATTAAAGTATTTAGGATGGTTAGTCATTATTCCTAAATGTATCTTAACCGTTCCTTAGCCTACATTACAACCGGGAAAGACCTAATTGATCCTAGACTTGGCTAGTTTAGATTAGTAGCGATGTACACTACGAACAAGCTTATGGTACGACCACCAGATGCACACAATTTGTTTTGTGAGAGCGAGTGACTTTTATTCAATTGTGTAATGTCCTTAAATTTTTCCAAAGTTATATTTGAATGTGTGGACTATTTTTTTTATTTACTCTTGTTTGTTGGTGAGGGAACATGGTCTCATAATGGACTAGTGATGTAGTTAACTTCTCTTGTTGGGTGAGTGCCCGAGTTGAGGGTGCTTAGTGGTAACGAGTCGGCTCTTGAGGTAGGGTGGTTATGGGTAGGTTGTTGTAATTGGTTCAATTAAATTGCTAATACTTGGGCATATTTAAAATGGGAAGGAAGTGAATTTTATATGTTCATGCTTCATTGTCGGTATATTTGATTTGAAATGTGATGCCTAAGTGAAATAAATAGCTTACTCTGTGACACCTTTTCTCACTTGTTCGGCTTGTATGTCACCTAGTGCATTATTGCTTAAACTTTTCTCAACATGTACTTGCTTGACTTGAGAGTTGAACAGAACAAGTCTGAATGAGTCAATGCAATGTCGTGATATTGCAGTTGTTATGAGGGAAAAGCTACATATGTACATATTCTGAGGTTTGGGTGTATCTTTTGCACTTTGGTCATCAATAGCAAAGTAGGTGAAGAAGTGACATAAGAATAGCTATGGACATCCTTGGGTTTGATCAAGCAAGTGATTTTCGAAGTACATAAATATTTATTATAGTGGGGTATCTAGTAATTAGGTGGCAACTATTCGGTCACCTATATATAGAGAGAAGGGGATTTTGGACTCCATTGATTGTCTCCTAAACGAGCGTTAGAGTGAGCGAGGGAGAAAAGTCCTTACACCTGTATTTTGCAATACGCATTGAGTGCTGCCTTATTAAAAACCTACTAGGAAAATGTAATTCGGACAAAACTTTGGTTAAGAAACAAAGAGTATAACGCGTAATAAACTCCCTCTGATGAAAGCTTTATTTGATATCCCGGAGACGATACATTGCAATCTTACGTGTCATCTTCCCAACTGTTGATATTGGTAATGCCTTAGTGAATAAATTTGTCAAATTCTTGCTTGAACGAATTTATTGAACATCTATCTCACTATTCTGTTGAAGATCATGCATGAAAAAGAACTTTGGTCAAATGTGCTTTGTTCTGTCTCTTTTGATATATCCCTCTTTCAATTAAGTTATGCAAGCAATATTGTCTTCATACAATATTGTTGGAATCTTCATCTTTAAAGAATTACCACATGGTTGTTGAATTTATTCAGTCACTAATCTCAACCATACACATTCTCGACTAGCTTCATGAATAGATATTAACTCTGCATGATTGGAATTGAACGCCATGGAATGGTTGTACCTCCACAAGTAAATAGATAGTCTGTTTGATATCGGACATTATGTGAATTAGACAAATAATCTGCATCTGCATAACCAATCATTTGTGAATCGGATTCATAAGAAAAAAATAATCACATATCAATAGTCCCTTAGAGGTATCTGAAAATATGCTTAACACAATTCTCGTGTCTTGTTATTTGACAAGAACTAAATTTTACTAATAAACTTACTGCAAAAGTTATATCTGGTCGAGTATTATTTGCAAGATGCATTAGTTCCCCTATTGCACTAAGATATGTAGTTTCATCACCAAGAAGCTCTTTATCAATTTCATGAGACCAGGATAGATATTTATTTATATCAAGTGATCTCACAATCATTCGGTTACTAAAAGGATGTGCTTTATCCATATAAAAATGCTTTAAGATCTTTTCGGTGTATGTTGGTTGATGGACTAAAATTTTATATTTCATATGCTCAATTACTAGACCAAGATAAAATTTTATGTAATGACCTAACTGGTCGTTTTGAGTACTTTAGCCTCGTTCCCCTTATTTGATGCTTTACTTATGTGTATTTGAGGTTTCGTGTCTTTTGGGATGGTTGGTTTGGTTTTAGGGAGGTTTGGAGTGAATTGGGACACTTAGTCCGAAGGTTAGAATCCTAGCTTATGAGAGTTGATCGGAGTTTGACTTTTGTGTAGACAACACAGAAATGGAGTTTTTATAGTTTTAATAGCTTTGTATTGATTTTGAACTTAGTCGTGTGTCCAGATTTGGATTTGGAGGTCTGTAGGTCGGTTTGGTGTTTTTTGGCAAATGTTAGAAAGTTGAAGGTTTGGAAGGTTAAGAGGTTTGACCTAGGGTGGACTTTGTTTATATGGGTTCCGATTTTGGTTTCAGAAGTTGGAATAGGAATGTTGTGTCATTTGGGAATCTTGTGCACAATTGAGGTCAGTCCATGGTTGGTTTGATGTGATTCGACATCAGTTTTAGAAGTACAAAGCTCATTAGTTTTATTAGGCTTGAATTGGGGTGTGATTTGTGATTGTGGTGTTGTTTGATGTGATTTGAGGCTTCAAGTAGGTTCGTGTTGTGTTTTAGGACTTGTTGGTATATTTTGATGGGATCCTGGGGGCTTCGAGTGTGTTTCAGATGAGTTGCGGATCATATTTTGGACTTGTGCATTGCTGAAGATTCAGACTTCTAGTGTTTCCGTATCTGCGGTGGGCTTCGCCGCTTATGCGGAATCACTGGCAGGTTCTTATATTCGAAGGTTTTGAGTGTTCCTCATTTTGGGAGTTTTGGAGCTCGGCTAAGGGTGATCTTTTAGATACTTTTTACTGCAATTGAAGAGGTAATAGAAGTTTAATCACTTTTGATGATAGATCCATTGATTATTACACTTAGTTTATGTGAATTTAATATGAAATTTGGAGATTTTAGGCTATGTTGTTGGACAGTGAGATTTGATGATTCGGGGGTTCATTTGTGGTTGAAATGGATGAAATTGGTATGGTTGGACTCATATTTTAATGGTTATTCGAAATGTGTAAATTTTGTCGGGTTCCAGGTGTGGGCCCGGGGTTGCCCTTTTGGGTTGACTTTGCATATTTGATTCATGATATTAGTTTTATCATTTTTAATTGCACCAACCCATACCCCATTATTTTCTATCTTTCTCTCACAGCCTCCCCACATACCTTAAGAACACATGCACGCAAGGTACTCACTCCCATCCCCATGAATTACCTTACCAAGGGCCCATTCTAGTTACATTTTGAAATTAAGAGCTTGGGTGATAGAATCTTACATCTTAGGAAGAAGACCTAGGTGCCTCTCTTGATAATCTTCAAGGTGTTAATAAAGAATTGAAGAGCAAATTTGATGAAGACCACTTTATCCCTCTAATAATCTCTTTCTCTCTTTAAAGATATAAGAAAATTAGATCAAAATGGCCTAAGGTGGGTGTTTTAACGAAATAGGGTCAGGTTTATAAACCCCAAAAATGAAGCTCCGGAATAGGGTCTGCAGTCGCATATGCGACCATAAAATGGTTATGCGGTCCGCGAAATGACAGCGAAAAGTGTCCCTAGGAACTAGGCTAGTCTGCTTTACTCTGCGGCCATTATGTGGCCCGCAGACCTGTTATGTGGTCGCATAATGCGCCGCAAAACCTCCCTCCGCAGGAGTCCACAGACGATTATGCGACCAAAGTGCGGCCTGCGAAACATTTATGCGGTCGCATAACCGGCCGCAGAATTTACCTCAAAATTGGCCAAAAAGGCTGCTTCACTCTGCAGCCATTATGCACGCCGCAGAGTGATTATGCGGCCGCATAATGTGCCATAGAAATGCCTAATTCTGCAAAAATATTTCCTTCAAATCCCAGTCGGTCGGTCGTTTTGAGATTTATAGCCCCGATTCCTTATTAATGGCTTTCCCCATATCTATTTCTGCTATTGGGATTTTCCGGGAGGTTTTATTTTGGTTTTTGGAGTGTTTTGGGACACTTAGTCCCTAAACGAGAGCTTAAGCCTTAGGATTTGGACCAAAGTCGGAACTGTGTGAAGACGACTCCAGTATGGAGTTTCGTCGATTTCGTTAGCTCCGTTTGGTGATTTTTGTCTTAAGGACGTGTCCATATTGTGTTTTGGAGGTTTGTAGCTCATTTAGGCTTGAAATGGTAAAAGTCGAAGTTTTGGTAATTTTAGCGGGCACTAGAATTTTTGATATCATAGTCGGATTCTGATTCCGGAAGTTGGAATAGGTCTGTAGGGTTGAATCTCACTTGTGTGTGAAGTTGGGGTCAATCGGATGTGGTTTGATAGGTTTCGGCATCGGTTGTCGAATTTGGAAAATTCTAAGTTCTTTAAGTTTGAATTGGAGGATGATTCGTGATTTTAGCATTTTTTTAGTACAACCAACCACATGTACTCAATAAGTAACAAGCTTAACCTTAGGTTGAAAGTAGTGACGAGCTGGAACAAAGGTCAGAGTTCAACACTTATAGCCAACAACAACTCATAACAATATAATAAAAGTGGAACAAGAAATAATTCAGAGATATAATGCTCAGCAAGTCCATAGCATTACGGAAAATAGTCGTGCTTTTCAAGTATAACAGTAAAAACCCAGTTCCTTCACCGAAATCACCTAAATATGAGTAAGGCCGAAAAACTGTAATTTTTCCCAAAAACCTTCCAACAATAAATAAGATATTTAATTTTCAGATAGCATGAGGAAAATACGTATCTATTCCTACATGTCAATGTGCCCGAGAAATCAAGAATGTCAAAAAATAGTGTGGCATGAGAAAATTCATCTATATGCATGTATGTCAAGTATGCATGTCAAACGCAATATATCACAGTGATGAACTTACGTACTCAAACTCTCAGAGTACTCAATCTCACTCTCTCACACTCCCACTCATCACGCTTAATCACTCAACACACTCAATCACTCAATACTGGCAGGGCAGATCTAGCCCAAAAAATCAATAGCAATTGCGCTCACTGTGGGTGTACAGACTCCGGAGGGGCAAATCCAGCCCAACCGCTATAATAAACCAATCATGGCATGAATCAATAATACTTGCTACAACGTGCAGCCCGATCCCATCATGAATCAATAGTACATATTGGGGTGTGCAGCCCGATTCCATCAATATCACTCACAATCAGGCCCTCAGGCCCCAACTCAGTCATCAATCTCTCCAATCTCTCGAGATCACAATGCCATGAAAATCAGCCCAAAATGATGGTATGATGTATCAATAAATAGCAACGGATACTGAGATATGATATGCATATGAATGGGTATGACTGAGTATGTAACTGCAATTTAAGCAAATAACTCAACAAGAGATATGACCTCAATAGAGCTCAATATAATAAGCACAAAGCCTAAACATGGTTTCTAACAAGGATCACAGCTCACTTACTCTAGCGCGTATAGATTTCATGGATAGTAACAAGATTAGGTAACTACATAGTATCACAAAATCAATTGAGTCTTAATTCACACGGTGCACGCCTACACACCTGTCACCTAGCATGTGCGTCAGCTCAACATGAAACACATAACCTGTATATTCAGGGATTCATACACCCATCACTAAGTTAGAAGTGTTTCTTACCCAGAACAGGCCGAATCCAGGCTGAATCCAATAATGGACAAGCTAAACTATATTCCAGAGATTTCATCCCACTTGTATCAACCTCTGAACGGGTCAAAATTTGCCAAAAGCAACTCAATTACCTAAATTAATGCCTAAGGAAATAATTCCAAATAATAAAGGTCAAATTGATAATTACCACTCCAAGGTCAACCAAATGTTAATGCGGGGCCCACATCTCGAAATCCAATAAAAGTTACAAAATACGAACGTACATTCAACCACGAGTCCAACCATACCAAATTCAACTCCGAATCGATGTTCAAAACTTGAAAATTTATTTTATGAAATTATATTCAATTCCTCCGATTTCTCTTTAAAAATCAATAATCATATGCCAAAATGAAGATTAATTCATGAAATATAATCAAAATCGAGTAGAGAACACTTACCCTAACCATATGGTGAAATCGCCTCAAAATCGCTAAATCCCAAGGTCCCCAACTCAAAATAGGGATAAATGGCTCAAAGGTCCGAAATTGGACATTAAATCCACTGCCCAGGCTTCCTTCTTCGCGATCGCGATGAACAAATTCTTCAACAGCGATTTCTAAACTCTTCCTAGATATCCTCTAATATAATGGTCATAACTTTGGGTACCAAATTTCAAATGACCAATGGTTTAATTTTCTGAAAACTAAACATCAAGGTCTACAACTCTCATTTTTACATAATCTCCAAATTCCTTATAGATAGCAAGATATAATCTTCCAAAGTCAGCCATGTGCAACAGAAATTTCTCCTACGCGATCGCGAAAGGGCTTTCGCGATCGCGATTCACAAGGCCCCAAACTGCAGTTTGCTCTTCGCGATCGCGATTCACACCTTTGTATCCAAACACCAGCAACTGAAAGTGTCCTAAAAAGGTCTGAAACCACCCTGAAACTCACCTGAGCCTACGGGGCTCCACGCCAAACATCCACACAAGTATAGAAACATCATGTGAACTTGCTCGCGCGATCAAGTCACCAAAATAACACCCGAAACCATGACTCGGGCATCAACATGCATGAAATTTGAAGGGAGAACTCAAGAACTTCTAGAATTGCAACCAAGTGTCCAAATGCATCAAACCAACTCCGAACAACTCCCAATTTTGCAGGCAAGTTCCAAATCATAACGCAGAGCTACTCGATGTTTCAAATCTCTCTTAACAACATCAAAATCACAAATCGCACATCAAATCAACTTAAAGAAGTTAATGAACTTTCAAAATTCAAAACTAACGGTGAACAAGCGTAAACACCTCGGATTGATCTCAAATTTGGCACACAAGTCACAAATAATATATTGGACCTACTATAACTTTCGGAATTAAAATTCGACCCCAAAATCAATAAAGTCAAACCTATGAAAATTTCCAAACCTTCAAATCATTGTGCCACCTTACCACGCTCATACGTGGGGGTAATCCCACGTCACCCTATTCCATATAGGCCTCACCACACAACATTACTAAAGATCATTACTTCAACCTTAGACCGTAAACCTTAGAACCCAATTTCCAACATCCAGAATTCCTTACAAGACTCGAATCTAGCATCTATACATTGTATAATTCTGAACACGTTGTATCAAGCCTTAACCATAACCCAAGATGTAATTACATGACATATCACACAACTCGCATACTCGTAGCAAAATTTTTGATCATCGTATCTGCTCAAAACAAACCCGATACCGGTAATAAACCTCATATCAAATAAAACCTCATTCTAAACCTTAGTACAATGTCGATGATGAAAGAAACATGCAGAAACTCATAACCACTCATCAGATCAACAAGTCATGGAGACGTCTCTCATCCAACGGGAATTGTAGTCTAAATTCTAAGCTGACCTTCGATATTATTCCTCCATACACACTGCAATCAAATTCGATAGTACCCATTCTAGGTCCAATGACCTCATCCCGTCAAACACAACCATTCTATTGACATGCAATACCAATACCACCTAATTCCACAAACCGTGCAATTCGTGCACCAAAATGGAATAACTCAATGCACCCAAATATGAAAAATGACTCAAATGAAAAACAAAAGTCCCGCAAGATCAAAAAGTACCACTACAATCACAATGCTAGCCCATCATACATAGTAGAACCAAGACACATAAATCAATCACAAAGGATCATATCTCAACATAACTTCGCTACAATTCGTGACCCCATCCTAACACTGGTCCACATGAAATGCCACAATGCTCAAAATCAACAACCACGCGCAATTTGACGTCAAGTATATGCAGTGCATAGCCATAACCATGGAGAATCAAATAACACAATATACCACAATCGGAAAAGGTCATAACCAAGACGCAATCAGTCATTCCACACCTCAACAACCATTTCACTTGAATTCCTCTACAAGACCCAAACAAAACCGCACTATGTGTACGTATAAACAACAAATCACGGCCCCTCGTATCATAGAAGAGTAACTCATACAACATATCAGATACAAAGAAGATCAATTCTAACCAAATGACACATTCCTCAACTATAGCAGTACGAAGTCAACCAATTCGGCTTGGTGTAGAATACACATCTTCATTAGGCCTACCAATGAGCCCCGAAATCAACTTCGGTAGTACCCAATTTGATAAATAGCCTTCCAAAAGTCCATCATAACTAACCATAGTACATGTTATCATATAGCTAACTTTGTCCACATCTTCGGAGTCTGCAACCCCAAAACAATTTGTTTCTAAGAACTCCCAGTCTCCATATCCATTAAGCACATGAATCCCCATAGTCGATCCCAACTTCACCACGCGAATGATTAACACATCCCTCATACACAATCATCCCCATGAGAAATATTTCTATAATTCTTATATGACACATAGCAAAATTTGAACATCAGCAGTCGATCAACCAGGCGAGTACCGCAATACCAATTAAGCATTTATAAATCAACACATAGTGTGCCTTCTTAAATGCGTACCTGGCGAGCTTAAAACACACACTTAAATATGCTCGTTAGTTGAATATAGTATAATATAATAGCGTATCCACTGGGTTTGAAGTTAAACAGTATTATCGTAGTTTGTAGCTAGATTGCTATCCAAGATGATCAACAATTTAGGTTTATATGATTAAAACTTAAATTAACTAAGATTATAAATTATTGAGTAGTGAAAAACAAAGCAAGTAGTAATCCAAGGAAGATATCAACGGGGAGAAGATAGGGATGATAGGATAGGTGAAGATGCATGTTTGGGATTTAACTCTGGATAATTCACTTCTAATGTTCAAGTGAGTCTCTCGAATTCACTTGGTTATTGGTTCAATTATTTAGTAGAAACTCCTCTCTCGATTAAGTCTCAACCTCACAATATGAACCAATTTTAAGTGCATGAAGATATGAAATAATTCGTAGTGGATTGAGCTTTAGGAGAACATCTTTCGATTATCCTCCTAACATAGTTTAGTCAACAATTCAACTAGCCTCTTACGATTACTAAGAAGAATTAATGACTTTAACCAACTAAATGTAAAGCAACATTATCACAAGTTATGCCTCTCTCGATTACATTAACAAGTGAATAAAGATGCAAAAGTTAAAACATCCAAAACGATTAAACACATAAAACTAGAGTTAATTATTCACAAAGAATTGTCAATACAACAAATCCATCAAACCCTAAAGAGAACTACTCCCTGGACATGGAGTAATTCATCACAATTAAGTGTAAAGTCAAAGGAAAACATAAAGCATCCAAACTCTTGACTTGAGTGAGGCTGAATGGTGAAATCCTTGTGCTCTTTCTTCTCCCTCCTCTCCTTTGCTTCCTTAGGTCTAAATTATGTCAAAAGTCCCAAAAATACCGTTTTTCCATGTATATATACCAAGTACGGTTGGGCACAAACACATACACCTTCTCCTACGTGAAAAAGGACACTTTTCTTGGACAGGATGTAAGCGGCCGCGCACCTGGAAGTGTGCCTGCACACTTGGGCGTGCACTTTTCACATTGGTCTGCCCCATATGCGCGGCCAGTGCGCGGCTGTGCACTTTCCGCATGCTTTTCACCCTGTTCTGTCGTGAATTTGAAAAAACGTTAAGCATGAAAGTTGTATCTCTTTTAATTAACTTTCCAAAAATATATTGTGGAGCCCAAATGGAGTTTGTAGAGAAAAGTTATTTGTATTTTACTAGTCAGTGCGCAATATGCCTTCTCGATTCTTCGTTCGTTCTTAACTTTCACATGTTGTTCCCCGAACACGGTCCAAGCTTAATTCATTGGGATTTTACTCAGACTTCAAAGCTCCAAATCACTTGAATTCATTCTATAACATCTACATAGCTCGAAATCACTCCTACAAGGCGTAAAACACACAATTAGTGCAAAACACTAGTGATTAAAGCTCAAACTCAACTGAATTGTAGTAAATTGGAATGTAATAATTGACTAAAACATGAGATTATATCCTAACATCAACACCCCACACTAAAACCATTGATCTCCCTCGATCAATCAAACCACACTTCATATAGACACAACCTTACTAAGCAATTCTCCTAACTCATCACACCAAGAATATTTAAAATAGACTAAGAACAATAGTGTAACATCTTTATCTCAAAAATAGACTCACAAGTATCATGCATTATTCACAACTCACTCACTTACTCTAAGACTGAGGTCAACAACATTACCTTTTCTTCATGAATCATGTGCCCTCACACAACAAAAGAGAGTAGTTCCACACACCATAGAATTTATTAACAATTAAGAACTCAAGATAGAAAGAATTTGCTCACTCTCAATAACATTCATATGCCAGAAAATATAAACCATAGGCTTGACCGTAGTGTACTACTCTACTAATTGAGCTCATTCAGTCAAGAATCAAGTAGGACTTTTAACTGGTTGTAATGTAGGCTGCGGGACGGGTAGGATACATTTAGATATAAGAGTGAGTACACCTACCTAAGCACTTTAATACATACGCTTTTACATTCAAAAATCCCCCACTTATGTCAAACGATACTCCACATTGACATCAACATGCATTAACTCCCCAAATTTTTTAAGCACCATTACATCAAGAGTTACCACTTACAAATGAATCTCGTTCACAACAATACAACTATTTTTTTTATTTCTTTTTCAATTCAAGGGGCTCTTACTTTTTCAAAAAAAGTGCACCTTTCTCCTTATTTCATTAGTTCCACTCAAAAGCCAAACCAACCACCCCAAACTTCAACTTTTACAAAGTTCATAATAATTTTAAGTGCTCATAAGAGGTACAAGGTTCAAATAGATGGTCAATTCAAACAAATGGGTAAGGCTTGTAATGTGGCTACCAAAGAAACAAGATTATAGGCTCAAAGAGGTTAACTAAGATGCATAACAATTAGGTGGGTACAACATATATATCTGGCTCAACAAAGAAACGCCTGTATCACTTCCAAGACTGACTAAACTACTATTTTGCTTTGCAATCACACGGAGCAAGTTCTAGACATCAAATGCAATGTACAGAATAACACAAACCTCACACACATGGCACATAACTCACCCAGGATCGGACTATCAAGACAATCTAGTCAAAGCAGTTAAGCAAAGTTAAGATCATACAATTTAGGGTACTTATACAAGAGTCAAAAACTGAGCCTAAGCGTCATAACTGAAGCACTTACTATTCTCAAGGCATAACGAAGTCAAGATATACTGCTTCCTATTCAAACCATAGCACAAGGTTTCCTACTCCTAACAAAAATAAAAACTAACTACACCTGATTCAAACAAAACCCTTGGAAAAGAACCGCGGTACAAAGAAAAATCTAAGGCAGAATTAATACATTAATTACAAAAGAAATTTTTTTTTTTTTTTTGTCTTTTTCTTTCAACTTAATTCCCTCAAGAAGCCTGTCGAATGATATCCGTCATCGGAATCAAAAATTTTAAAATTTTTCTATTTTTTTAAAAAAAAATTCTACTACTCAAACTAACAAAAGAAAAAAACAATCAAGCTAACTAAAGCAAAAAACTAATACTAATATACATACAACATACTATTATACCCTACCCCACACTTTAAGTTGTGGCATGTCCCCATGACACACAATTAAAAAGCATAAGGTCGAGAAAACTTCCCTGAATCTCTAGTCGGGGTCTAAATCAAAGTCGGGCTCCTTTCCACGCTCCCGACTTAGTGCACACATCCACACAAATAGATTTTTCTCAGTCTTCTTGGGATACACCTCACACTTATATTTTTCACTAACATCAGCCTTCTCTTTCACACCCTTCACCTTCCACTCCACAATCGCAGTTGGCTTCTCATTTTTCACCCCTGTCTCTACATTCATCTCAAAAGTTACGATCTCCTCACCCACTCTAAGCATGAGTTTCCTATCATGTATATCCAGTATAGATATACACGTGCTAAAATAGTCTTCCTAGGAAGGGGGAACTCCTTGTTCTCCTCCATATTCACCACTACGAAATCTATAGGAAATACGAACTTATCCACTCGCACCAAAACATCTTCTACTATCCCCTCAGGTGTTATAGTCGTTTGGTCTGCCAGCTGCAAAGATATTGACACCGACCTTATCTCTACAATATCCTTCTCAGTTTCCTGTAAATGGACAATGGAATTAAATTAATTGAGGCCCCAGAATTACATAAATATTTATCAAAATTAATAGAGCCTAAAGAGCATGGTATAGTAAAACTCCTTGGATCTCCACACTTTTGTGGGAGTTTATTTTGCAATATTGCACTACAATGCTCTATGAGCTTCACTACTGATGTCTCTTCTATCTTTCTCTTCTTTGTCAGAATCACATTCAAGAACTTAGCATAAGCTGGCATTTGTGAGAGAACTTCCGTGAATGGCAGATTTACATTAAAATGTCTCAGCATATCTAGGAACCTCTCAACCTGCTTGTCTAGATTTTCTTTATAGAGCTTTTGGGGAAAAGGTAGAGCAGGCATGTGCTTGCTCACATCATCATATTCCTCCCTTCTTGAAGTTTCCTCCTTCTTTTTGTCAACTCCCTTCTTGCCTTTCTTCTTCTCAGTCTTTTTATCATCTTCAATTTCCAGCTCCTTCCCACTTTCTTTTTCAGGCAAAACTTTTTTTTTAATTGGAGTGGGATCCTTCAACACTTGTCCGCTTATCAAGGTCACGGCATTTATTGTTTCTTTATGATTCTTTTCATTATCAGTTGGACGAGTATTCGGGATTCTCTCAGATAATATATTTGCAATTTATCCCACTTGTCTCTCCAAGTTACGCAAACCTATCCCAAGTTCTTCGATAGCTACCCCATGAGCATCTAATCTCTCATCAGTCTTGACGATGAATGACTTCATCAAATCTTCTAACCCAGACTGAATTGTCCGTTGAGGATAAAACTGCTGCCTCAGTTGATTCATAAAACCAGGAGCTCCTTGAAATTTGGAGTTATTTTGTTGTCATGAATTTGTTGTACCCTCAGTGAACTCCATGAAAAATAGGGGTGCTTCTGACCCATTGCATTGAAGTTGTAATTACCCACAGCATTAACTTCCTCCATGGTAGCTTGACACTTATGAGTAGGGAGTCCTCTTCCACATATATCACATGCTACATGAGGCTCATTGTCTATTGAAGCTAAGGCCAGCTTCCTGATTTCTTTTGCCAAGGTATCAAGTTCTACTTGCACAGATGTGTTAGTATCAACTTGGTGAACACCAGTTGATCTTCTTCTTTCAGCAATATCTGAGGGCCACTGATTTTCATCGTTAGATAACTCATTTAGAATAGTGACTATCTCCTCTGGAGTATTCTTCATTAACGTACCTCCATTTGCATTGCTCAATGTTCTGCATGAGGTTAGTGTCAAACCATCCCAAAAGTCTTGGAGTTGAATCAAGAGTTCAATTCCGATGTGTTGACACTTTCGCACAATCTCTTTAAACCTCTCCCATGCTTCAAACACAGTCTCGATCTCATTCTGGCAGAAGTTATGGATTTATCTTCTAAACTTGCCCGTCTTAGCTGAGGAAAAATGTTTAGCAAGAAATTTTGAGGTCATCTTCTCCCATGTTCTAATTGATCCTTGGGGCAAGCTTCGAAGCCAGTGCTTTGCAACATCTTTCAGAGTGAAGAGGAATGCTCTTAACTACACTGCATCTTGTGACACACCATTGTATTGAAAGGTGTTTGTGATCTCCTCAAAGTCCATTAGATGATTGTTTGGATCTTCATTCATCTTTCCTATGAAGACACAATTGTTTTGGAAGGTTCGAAGAAACCCTTGCTTCAGCTCGAAATTATTGGCTGCTACTGGAGGTGGTCTCACACTTGATAAACCTTGGTTGTAGACCAGTCTAGCATAATCACCAAGTGGTCTCCCTTGGCCGGGAGCTACGTTTTCGAATTGTTCTGCACCCAAGGGCTGATTCTGAGCCATTCTTCGAGCTCTCTCCTCCTCATAAGAAATTTGTGCATCTCTGAGTGCTGCTTCTTCAGCATCTCTTACAGCTTTCTCTCTGAGTTGGGCTGCCTCTCTCGTAGCCAAAATCAACATTATCATCATCTCCCGCCATCTTTTCTTTGGTTGAGGATTGCCTAACCATTTCTGTATTCTCGGGAAGATTTATTTCCTTCCTCAATTGTCGTAGATGTTTCTCGATTTCTAGTTCGTATGGTTCCAGTTCCTTCCCAGAAGATCGGGTCATGCACCAATCTAACTAGTAGACTTCACATAGTCAAAGAACACCCAAATGTAAAAAGAGAATAAAAAGAAAAAGAAAATTCCTGAATTAGCACTATAAACTATTTCAAACACTATTGATTTCCAATCCCCGGCAACAGCACCAAAATTTGACGAGCTTAAAACACACACTTAAATATGCTCGCTAGCCGAATATAGTATAATATAATATCGTATCCACATGGATTGGAATTTAATAGTATTATCATGGTTTGTAGCTAGATTGCTATCCAAGATGATCAACAATTGAGGTTTATATGATTAAAACTTAAATTAACTAAGATTATAAACAATTGGCTAGTGACAAACGATGCAAGTAGTAAGCAAAGGAAGATATCGATGGGGAGAAGATAGGGTTGATAGAATAGGTGCAAGATGCATGTTTGGGAATTAACTCTAGATAACTCACTTCTAATGTTCAAGTGAGTCTCTTGAATTCACTTGGTTATTAGTTCAATTATTTAGTAGAAACTCCTCTCTCGATTAAGTCTCAACCTCACAATACGAACCAATTTTAAGTGCGTGAAGATATGCACGAATTTGTAGTGGATTGATCTTTAGGAGAAAATCTTTCGATTATCCTCCTAACATAGTTTAGTCAACAATTCAACTAGCCTCTTTCGATTACTAAGAAGAATTAATGACTTCAACCAACTAAATATTAAGCAACAATATAACAAGTTATGCCTCTCTCGATTACATTAACAAGTGAATAAATATGCAATAGTTAAAACATCTAAAACGATTCAATACATAAAACTAGAGTTAATTATCCACATACAAATATCAATACACCAAATCCATCAAACCCTAAAAAGAACTACTCCATAGACATGGAGTAATTCATCACAAAGTGTAAAGTCAAAGGAAAACATAAAACATCCAAACCCTTGTCTTGAGTGAGGATGAATGGTGAAATCCTGGTGCTCTTGCTTCTCCCTCCTCTCCTTAGCTTCCTTAGGTCTAAATTATGTCAAAAGTCCCAAAAATACCGTTTTCCATGTATATATACCAAGTAGGGCCGGGTCCAAACACATAAACCTTATCCTACGCGAAAAAGGACACTTTTACCGGACAGGACGTGCGCGTCCGCGCACCTGGAAGTGTGCTTGCGCACTTTTCACATTGTTGTGCCCCATATGCGCGGTCAGTGCGCGGCTACTCATTTTCCTCGCAGTTTTCACCCTTTTATGTTGGGAATTTGAAAATACATAAAACACGAAAGTTGTAGCACTCTGAATTAGATTTCTAACAATATATTGTGGAGCCCAAAAAGAGTTCTGAGCAAAAAATTATGTGTATTTTACTAGACAGTATGTATATGCCTGCTCGATTCTTCGTTCGTTCTTAACTATCATCCATTGATCACCGAACACGATCCCGGCTTAATTCCTTGGGTTTTTTCTCAGACTTAAATTTCCAAATCACTTGAATTTATTTCATAACATCTACATAGCTCGGAATCACTCCTACAATGCTTAAAACACACAATTAGTATAAAACACTAGTGCTTAAAGCTCAAACTCAACTGAAGTGCAGTAAATTGGAATGTAATAATCGACTAAAACATGAGATTATAGCCTACCATTAGTACCCTTCTCACGAATTACCAAGTAGTTAACATTCATCTAAATATCTAAAAATATCCATGTTGTCATAAATTCAAGACCTCTCCTCCAAATCTGAACTATGACCTTGCACATGCAAATCTCACTCCCACAAAAAACACTGCATATTCATGCCATCATATGAAAAGTACGAGAATCTCATAATCAACTCTGAGTCACAAGAAGAATACCTACCCGGTCAGCCGGAACCTTCCATTTGATCTCATCTAGGAGAAAATCCCAATATGCAGCATGCTCCTCTCGCCAGTAGGAAATATCCATCTCAAACTGCGGTAGAAACCATCGAGAACTCTCTGAAACCCATTTTCACGTAGCCAAACCATCCGAATTGAATCTCTCTAACTCGACCAAGCCACGGCAGATCACCAAATCCAAGATTAATGCCACCGAGCACCTATAGAGACTCACTACATCATAAGTACCCAAAGAACCGATCATATATATTACCTTGCTGATCCAACCTACTACCAAGTTGTACTATTTATTTGAGTTCCTTCCAAATTATCCTCAAGTTGAAACTCCTCCTCGCCATAATACCATGATCCTCAACCAAAACTCACCCCACGAGATCCTAGAATAAAATCACGCCGCCCTAAGACCCATTAGTCGTTGTATTCCCTCTCAAGCACCCTAAAAGTACCTCAATCGAAACACCCACTCCGAAGAGTCCTTATGTGAACCTGAAACTATTTCCTTTACATTTCTGATACTGAAATGTAGAATCCATAGTGATACAAAAATATCACGAGTCCCAACATCATTCAACACAAATCTCGGAGTCTAGCCATATACACATCCGAATAAATTCTCAATTGCTATATATAAATCTTGAATCTATCTGATCCTTCTCGAGAGTCATCTACTCTGCTCAAATATCAATTGCACCACCCAGACAGGCCAAACGACATGTGCCCCATTAGCACAACAACACCCAAGAAATAATCTCGTCTTAACGCAGCCGAGCAAATTCCTACTCCAATGCACACTACATCCGTCATAAATAACAACTCAAATAATTCCATGATTTCCATATACCCATAAAGTGTAAGATAATTCATATTCAGAAATTCCCTTACTCGAGTCATCCTCGATCTCAACCTCTGCAAGTCATAACTGATTCACAAGTATGCCTCAAATCGAAACCACCACAACACATAACCATGCAATCAAATCGATGATAGCGTACTCCCCCACTTGGCTTAAAGCCATAAATCAAAACACTCGATAACTCACAATACCCACACTCTATTTCTACCATAATACCGTAGGGAGATTCAACTAAATCATTCATAAGCTTACAAACACAAACCATATAGTACCTCAAATCGTCTGCTAAGCTCGCATACATCCTCGTGACGGTCAGGTCAACTTTGTCAACCAATCCAAATCGCAATACCTATACCCACTTGTAGAAAAGAAAACATCCACACAACATCATAGGGATCACATATCCGCAGATTACCCCGCGTGTGATAACCCGCCTGCTTAGCCTCAAACTAACATCCCTCTATACCTTTTTGCAGCCATAACTACTACGTAATCCCTTTACCTTCCTGAGTTTGAACTCATCAACAAGACATAAAACTCTACTTCGTCCCACTAATGAAATAACATGAAAGAATCCTCAAATATCCTCCTAACTTCAGACCGTATACACACCTACAGAAATCAAGCACCCAATAACCCTTTTTTACATCCCAAACAAACTCTTCGTATCATATCAAAAATCATTTGAACACATCCCCCAGTTGCAATATAATCATCATATGGTCATCCAACCACTCATCGAGCCACAAATTTCCACTCATAGGGAAACTACCGGACGTATAAGTCCAAAACCATATACTCACACAACTGAAACTACCGAGTCTAAGATGTGGTCTAAACATGGCCTCAAGTCCTCCAGACTGGCCCATCACCAAAACTTAGAAAACACATCTCGTACCTCGTTCATAGAATCACAAATCATCGATGCATAGCTGATACCAAGAGGTCACATAGACATACGAGTGAGTGGAATAAATTCAAGATATACGCTTCAAGTTGAATCAATGTCGCACGACAAGGAAAGAAAGATGGTAAGTTTCCTACATGACAATGTCGTATGGATCGACGTCACCTCTCATCCCTCTAGCAATCATCTCATCCCATTTAAGGGGAATTATCTCAACACATCAATATCATCCCATATTCGGGGGAAAATCTCATCACCTCACACGGGAATTTTACTCCTCACTCACTTGTACACCGGCACGTGTAGTTTCGGGTTAGGTTATTTCAACCTACCCTTCCTCGGTGACTAAACGATAGTCCCAGAGCATTTATTATGCAAAGGACTTACAACTCATTTTATAACTTTTTACACATCTTCCCTTTTCATGAGCACTAGTGGCCACAATTCTAATATCATTCTCAGCACATCGGTCGTATTTCATATTTTGTACTCATCCCTCTAATTTTCAAGCTTCATCATGGTTCATCAACAATAAGGGAATTTCAAATCAAGACTTAAAGTTTATATATACATGATCAATGAGAGTCTTAATCACATTAGGTTTCGCTTCCACAATTAAGCATACTAACTCGCAACTGAAATATGATTTTTAAGTCACAACATCTTTGATACATTGGTCATACTATTACATTAGCGGTTGAAATCACGACCTGATGGAAACATTTGGAACATATATTGAGTACAAACGTATTTTAACACAACACTCATACTAGAATAATCAAATTTAGTAGGAATAACTCGGAACATGGGAAATGCAAAATTGAGTCAATCATAGTTGCAACTTATGAGGACGTCATTGAATTCGGTTCTACAAGAGGATTTTAGCCAACATACCTTGCTTGAGATTTCTTTAATTTGTTACAACGTTCCGAAACTCCTAACAACTTCAATCTAATTAAAGACATGACAAAATTTAACTTTAATTAGGAAGCTTCTCGAGGGTTCAGCTCATTTGAGCATTTTATCAAGCATTAGGTGTGCATGAAGGTATCAAGGTCCTCCTATGGTGGATTCCTTTACCCCCACAATCAAACCCCCACTTTAATAGGCGACCCACAAATACTTCATAACCTCAGTACCACTTTTATTAGGACATGCATGCATAAATAACAACTCTTATTCTCAAAACCTTCCTCTCATTACCTATTCCCAACCCAAATTCTGAAATTGAAGGCTAGGGCTAGTATCTTACCTCTTGGATGAAGACCTTGTAAGTTATCTTTGTGAATTCTTCAGGACTTGGGCAAAGATTAATGAACAAATGGCTTAGGAATTCCTCTTCTCACTCTAGACCATTTTCTTCTCTCTAAAATATCAGTTTGAACCTTCTAAAACGACCCCTAAGGTTGTTTTATAAAAATGGGACCGGGTTATAAAATCAGAAAATGGACCCTCCGAACACAGCTATGCGGTCACACAGTGGATCGCAAAATAGATATATGGTCCGAAAAATGGGCCGCAAAACTGATGCGGTCGCGAAATGGACTGCAGAATCACCCTCCGAATTTCTCCATGCCAATTTTGTGACTGAAGTGTGTCCCGCAAAACTATTATGCGGTCGCATAGTTGACTGCAAAATGACCTCCAAAATTGACCCTTTTTCTGATTCACAACGCGACAGATCTGCAGTCTGCGGAGTAGTTCTGTTGTCGCATAATGGACCGCAGAAACACCCTGTTCTGCAATATTTTTTTCTTCAACTCCCCAACACACTGTTCTACCCAAACACATAAGCCTACCTTGGCATCATGAAACCCCGGGTTCTAGGTGAAATTTTACAGGGCCTTACACCACCCGGAAACTCACCCGAGCCCCTTGAGACCCCGTAGGAACATACTAACAAGTCTCAAAATATAACACAGACCTACTTGAGGCCTCAAATCACACATAACAACACCAAAACTATGAATTACACCTCAAATAAAGCTTAATGAACTTTTTCAAATTTTCAAATTCCAAACATAGGTCGAACATGTATAAACAACTCGGAATCGCCTCAAATTTTGCACACAAGTTCCAAATGACATAACGAATATATGGCAAGTTCTGAAATAAAAATCTAAACCTGATAACATCGAAGTCAACTCTTGGTCTAACTTATTAACTTTCCAAACCTTCAAATTGCCGATTTTCGCCAATTAGAGCCAGAACCTTCTAGGAACATCCAAATGCAAATTTGGGCATACGCCCAAGTCAAAAATTACCATTCGAAACTAGCGGAACAATCAAAACTAGATTACACAAAAGACCAGCTTGGTCAACTCTTCCAACTTAATGTTTCTAAAATGAAAATCATTTTTTCAAATCAATCACGGACCAATCGCACACGCAAGTCATAATATATCATATGAAACTACTAAAAATCTCAAACCATCGAACGAAATGCTAGTGTTTAAAATGACCGGTCGAGTCGATACTATAAAACAAATAACTTTTCACTATGAACCTTCGTGCCCTTATTCCTTTTTTATGTTGTTACTTACTTTCATTTTAAATTTTTATTTTTTTATTTAAAAAAAGACTCATAGACCTTATTACACTGGGTGTGAAATTCGATGCTTGTAAATTCTTACCATCAAGAGATTACCTAATAAATGACTTGATTATGTAACACATTTCTCAAATTAAAAAGCTATTACTAATTGTGATCTTCTGAATAATTTTTAGAAGTTTCTTTAAATGCTTATATAAATAAATTTAACTGCCAAAATGCATTTCTCCGGTTATGTAGTTTTGTATGTCCAAATTTAGTTCATCTATTTTGTGCTTTTATAATGATAGTAATAGTTATATTTCAAACCAAATTGCCGGATCTTGGGGAGCCTTACCTTCATTCTCATGGTTTAACCATTTGATGAAAAATTGAGGGAGCTCTTCACCTTCAAATTCAAACACGCGAGGATAAAGTATTTTTGAAGAAGATATAACACGTCATGCTAAACCCTTAGGCGAGACAGGTTATGATGTAAGTTAACTATTGATTTTTAAAAAAATCGTAATTTAAATCTTGAATCCATGTGCGATTGTAAGTGAATATTGAGGATTATCTACGTAAGATGTGTAATATATTTGAATATTCTCTTGGTTCCAAGTAATTGCTGAACATGTGGATGTTACCACCATATATTCAGCCCTGTACTTTGTTAGATAATTGTGGACATTTTGTTTAGTGCCAATATATTGCTTAATGTGCACATGATATTTTCCTTTGCTTGGTATTGTTATATTTATCTTCAGGTGAACCTTACTTGCTTTTGCTAATCCTTAGCTTTTTCTAGTCTCATCCATTCTAATTTTCGGATACTAGTTTGTGCTTTTCGACTGGAGGGGTACTCCCATTTTCTCCAACACCTTGGACTTGGTGCAACACTAGATCCTATCAATCAATTACAATAGTAATTTTCAATTTTTCCCCTCAAGTTATTTGATATAATTAGCTAGTAATAGTAAACTGTGTCTACCAATGATTGGTCTATGTGATATCTAAAATTAAGAGAATTGGTAGTGGAGTGATAAAAAAAAGACAAGCATTGACAAGGCGGTTAGTATATACTTCTTGTAAGTCCGCTTAGTATGCGTCCATTGAAAAAGGTGATGGTGAGTCCAGAAGCAGCATTGTAGTATCTGCTAGGGTAGTCCCATACTTTGCTAGTTGGTCAGTGACCATATTTTACTCCCTGTAAACATGCTTGATGGGAGGATCATGCAGCGTGATGAGCAAGTACCTGCAATTAGTAATAAGGGGAGATAAGTGAGTTTGCTCGTTATAAATTAAAGGCAGTACAGCCATGGCATCCACTTTAATTCCCAATGGTCGTAAGTTGTAGTGATCCGCTAGTTGTAATCCTCTTAGAGGGCGAAAATTTCCATTTCATTGCTGTCGTGCCCTCTTTTTCTCGTGCGAAATCGGGGTTTCGACATTTCTGAGACAACTCTCTTCCTTTTGGGATAGGATATGGGATTTAAAGAGTTGTCACCTAACGGATTAAGGTACACTAGGGCACCTAGAGTAATTAACTCATGAAACTAGTTTGTATCACCATAGATCGGGTAAGGGCTCGAAATTACCTTGAAGGGAAGGTGTTAGGCACCCCTCGAGGTCCACAACGGTGGGTCCCGTCTGAACTTAATTAAGTGAATTAGTCTCAGTTAGGGAGAGAGTAAACAGGAAGGAGATGGAAATTTGAATCCAAGAGTCTAGCCTTGGCTTTCAGACGGCTAGACAATGCAGCAAATCAGAGTGATAGAAAGAACTCAAGTGTGTGTAAGTGTAGGTTTGTAAGAGTGAGCTTGTGTCTCAGCGTGTGTTCTAAAATCAGAACAATGAAATGTTTATATAGCATACAGTAGAGTAAACCAAATAAGACAGGCAAATCAACGGCACACAAATAAGGTATGCAAAAATCAATTAATCAATCAATACAAATCAATTAATAGGAAAGAATCACGGAAGTATCAGTTAGATTAAGGAGAATCAATTAGCAGCCAAGATTGAGGTTTAATAAGGTAAGTAACAAGTCCAGAGATCACTTATAGGTCGGTCATAACAATCAAAGCCCAAAAATCAGGCCAGTAATATAATTAAAGAAATTAGTACCAATTACGAATCACATATAAGGAAAGAATAGGTAAAAATCTTTCAGAGAGATATCAGTTTTAAAAGGAAGTACAATTTCAAACCCTAATTAAGCAAGTAAATTAGTTTAATCGACAGCCAAAGTAAACGGGCAAACACTATAGCAAGCAGTAGAATAATTAGAAACCTTAGGACATAAAGACATAGACATGAAAATCAGTCGAAAAAGTAAAGGAAGAAAACTGGAGTTAAACACTTAAATGTTTTAAAACATTATTGCAGAAACTTCTTAAAAAAATTGAAACCCTAGCTTTTAGGGAGAAACGAAAATCGGTTAACAATGATAAGAAAAAATAGCAGAATCTTAAAGGAAAAGTAACAAATAAACTCAAATCGCTTCAGATCTAAAGAGATATGAACGGATTTAGCCATAAATAGTTAGATTATGTAAAAAAAAATGAACAGAGGTGAGAAAAATCTGGTTTGAACCAGATATTTGAAGTCATAAACACGAAGGTATTAGTACTCACAGACATAGAAATGAACACAGAAGGATTCATCGAGAACATGAGGGATTTGAACCAAATCTGGTTCTAATCTCTTTGAGATTCCATCAAGCAATACGAAAATCATAACACCAGTAGAGATAGGAGGCCGGGTAAGGCCTGAAATTGAAGAGAAACTCCATGAATCGAAGGGGTTTCAGTGACAGCGGGCTAGGGTTAGGAGGAGGGTGAGAGAGAAGAGAGGAGGAAGGGGTTTCAAGGGCAGCCGTTTTGGAAGAATGGATAGGGTTTTGGGGTCGTTTGGTTAATTAAAAAAGGAAAATGAATCATGGACCGTTGATCTTCTGAGATCAATGGTTAGGATTGATTTAGGCTGGGGCGGGTATGGATCAGGGTTATGGGTTATTGGTTATGGGTTAATGGGTTAATTTAATTGGGCTGGGGTGGAAATTGGGCTAAGGTCCGAAAATCAAATTAAAAGAGGCTATATGTTAAATACACAATTAATGTGATAAATAATTTATAAAAATAGTTAATAAATGATGAGAAAGATATTTATGTATGAAAATGATTTAAAATAATTACTTAATATTATAAAATATAAAAAAAAAATCATTTCGTGTAAAAATAAAGTAATTATGCACACATGGGCTATTATTGCAAAGTTATTGCAATTATAACCTGAAGATGTAAATATGATTATGCATAAAATAATTAAAACTTAATATAGATATAAGATGATAGAGTTAAGCAATAAAATTATTATAAAATTATTTGTGATACAATTAGTAATTATTTAGATAATAAAATGATGGAATAAATTAAATAAAAATCCTTTAAAATTACAAAAAACTATGAAAAAATACTAATTGAGGCTCATGCATTATTTTAAAAATATATATGCATTTTGAAAATAATATAGGGAAAAATTGGGTATCAACAGCTGCCCCTCTTTACCCAGGAAGGATGAAAGAGTTGTCGGGTGAAGATATGATGGCCAATTTTGACCGAATAGAGTGATTTGAGAGATGTAGGCTGCACTCCGGTTTCCGAGATGCCTACATATCCCTGGTTTTACAGGAATCAGGTTGTGTGTAGTTCTGGATTCATCGGCGGAATAAACCAATGAAGTTGTCACAAAGACGGATACAAGGTTTCGAATAGGTGAAACAGTCATGGTGAGTGGTCAGGTTTCGAAATAATTTGAAGGAACTGGAGCAGGATTGCTCCTGTTGGGATAACCATAACTTACTGGGTCACCTGCAAATCAGAAGATGTACTGCAAGTATAGGCGTATAACTTTGCGTAAATTAGACATGATGCTAATTCCCCTCATACCATGATAATTATCTTTGGACGGTTAGAGATGATGTCTTTAGACCATGACATCCCGGGCCATGAATTGTGCGGTAAGGGATTCTCAGGCCATGAAATGATGTTCTTGGGCCATGAAAATGGTGCCTCCGAACCATGACGCCTTTGAATAATGATATGTAAGTTTGATAGATCCTCAGGCCATGGCATGGTGTCTTCCGTCTATGAGGATGGTGCCTTCAAACTATGGCGCTTTCGGACAAGTTAGCGATATTCAAGCCGATGAGGTGCAAATACATGATGCTTGAAGCAATAAGACAAGGCTTAGTCTTGTACAAAGTTGAGGGCAGAGCTTAGCCCGAGAGAAGAGAATAATGCAAGAGAGACAGTGCTTAGTATCGTGCGAGATTCGGGACAGTGCTTAGTCCCATGCAAAGAGAAGGTCGTGCTTAGTCCCATGTAAAGAAAAGGCAGTGCTTAGCCTTATACAAGTAGAGAGGCATGAGTTAGCCTCATGCAAGATTCGGTACAGTGCTTAGTCTCATGCAAAGAGAAGGTAGAGCTTAGCCTTATGCAAATAGGGAGGCAGGGCTTAGCCTCATGCAGGTGTTGAGACAAGGCTTAGTCTCATGCAAGATGAAGTCAGTGCTTAGCCTTATGCAAATAGGGGGCAGGGCTTAGCCTCATGTAGTTGTTGAGACAAGGCTTAGTCTCATGCAAAGTTTGGGACAATGCTTAGTCCATGCAAAGAGAAGAGTAAGAGTGCAGTATTCTTAGCTGACAATGTGTTTTATGCATCGCGATTGCGTCGTTGCGATAGTGTTTTTCATGGTGATATAGTCTTTCACCCAAAGAAAATTTTGTGAGTTTTGCGGGGGAAGGTTGGTTCGTGCCTTTGCTCGCTCGATTTTTCCCGCTCTGTCTGAAGATCCCGTTCAAGCTATTAGGGTATCATTTTCTAAAGCAAAGTTTCCTTTTTCAAAAGTATGCGTGCATAATTTTCAAAAGACATAGTAGTATATAGTTTAGAAATTAGTGAAATGAACCAGTGTAACGACCCGGCCGGTCTTTCCGAGAGTTTAGCCCCGTTACCATTTCTACTTCATTATATGCGGTTCCGCTTCATTACGTTGTGTTAGATTGGTTGGCTCGGTTTCGGAGCAACTTTTGGAAAGAACTGAGACACTTAGTCTCTTAAATTGGCTTAAGAGTGGAAAAAGTCAACTAGAAGTTGACTTATTGGTAAACGACCTCGGAATGTAGATTTTATGGCTCGTATAGCTTCGATAGGTGATTTGGGACTTAGGAGTGTGTTCGGAATGAAGTTTTGATGTCCGGAGTAGAATTAGGCTTGAATTGGCGAAAGTTAGTTTTTGGCGATTTTCGGTCGACAGTGAAAAATAGGCTATCGATGTCAGAATGGAATTCCAAAAGTTGGAGCTGGTTCGTAATGTAATTTTGGATATGTGTGCAAAATTTCAGGTCAATCGGATGTGTTTTGGTTGGTTTCGGCATCATTGGCGAAATTTAGAAGTTTCAAAGTTCATAGGCTTGAATTTGATGTAATTTTGGTCTTTTCGCGTTGTTTTTGGTGTTTCGAAGGCTCGAATAAGGTTATGGGTTGTGTTGGCGTGTTTGGTTGAGGTCCCGAGGGCCTCGGGTGTGTTTTGACAGGTTAACGGATCAAGTTTGGATGTTGAAAAGTTGCAAAACTTTGCTGGTGTTCTGTTCTGGTGTCCTTTTATGCGATCGCGTGGGTAAGAATGTGATCGCATAGGCTAGTTGGGGGCAGCATGGGTTTTTATTTTATGCGATCCTGTGGGTGGAGGCCGCGATCGCGTAAGAGTGGGTTCTGTGTGCAGTGCTATCGCGTGGGTAAGGTCCGCAATCGCATAAGGTGTTCTGAGGCGCGTGAGGTGGGGATGAGTGTTTGAGCTATGCAAATGCATGTGTTTGTACGTGATCGCATAGAGTAGGCTAGTCTGTGCATCGTGAACGCATCCCTAGAAATGCGATCGCACTGAAGGAAATTAAATTGCTAGGCAGAATGGTTTAAACGCCATTTGTGCGAGATTAGTTCATTTTTTCCTCCATTATTGAACGAGTTGGGAGCTCTTTGAGAGGGTTTGAAGAGGAAATCGAAGGGAATCACTTGGAGGTAAGGTTTTCAACTTCATAACTCATTTCTTTGTCATTTTCTAAGTAATTACACCAAAAATTTGTTGAATTTAAACCCAAAATTGGGGAGATTAGGTGCATGAGAATTGGAATTTTCTTTTGATGATTTGAGTGGGCAATTGTGGTATGATTTTGGTGTTCTTGGTATGTATAGTATCATGGGAGGATGAGTATTATAGTGATGTAAATTTTAACGAATTCCAAAACGTGGGCCTGGGGCTCGGGTTTGGCCGAATTTTGAGAATTGTGTCTAAATTGACAATTTTCGATTGGATTTTGTTCCTTTAGCGTATATTGATGATGTTAATCTGGTTTTGGTTAGATTCGAAGAAATCGGGAGCCGATTTGAGGGGAAAGAGCATCGCGTATTAGTATTGCGGCCCTGTAGAGGTAAGTAATGGCTATAAATCTTGTCATAATGGTATAAAACCCTGAACTTCGTATTTCTCACTGTTTTTAGAATGGCGCACATATCGGATGATGAGTATGTGGCGTGCACTGATTTTTGGATTGGAATTGGTCATCTCCGCGGAAACTATTGAGTTGCGTATATTACTCTAATCACATGTTAAATTGTATTCTAAAACCATTGCTATATTTGGCTTATAAGCCATGTTTGGGGCCTCGTGCCAACTTGTTTGGACCCCTTGGGGGCTTTTACTGCTATTTCCTCACTGTTGATTTATGATTTACACTCAGTCATATTTTTCTTAACTTTTTTCGAAACTCAACCTTATTTACACTATTTTGAGATATAAAATGATGTTTTGGGTCGAGTACCCCATTTTACTGATACGCCCGAGGGGCTTTTGAGAGGTTCTGACTGAGTGAGGCCGACGGCCTGATTGTGAGGATATGATACGCCACGAGGTGGCTTGATATTAGCGCTTGGGCTGAAGGAGCCCCTCCGGAGTCTGTACACGCCCCTAGTGAGCGCAGGTACCTACTGAGTGCGAGTGACGAGTGATTGGGAGGCATGATTGGCTGTGAGGTATGCCCGAGGGGCTGATTATGAGTGACTATAAGGTATGCCCGAGGGGCTGATTATGAGTGACTGTGAGGCATGCCTGAGGGGCAGGTTCTGATACATGTTTTTGCCCGAGGGGATACTTATGATTTTACCACTTCCACTCTAAACTTATGAAATATGTTTTGCCCGAGGGGCCTTTTTATGAATTTTATCATTTTTACATTAAACTTCTTGAAAGTTATGTTGAAACTATTGGCAATTATATTTCCAAATAATTTTACTGAAATCGGCTTTTAAGCATGATGATTTAACGTATACATTGTTGGAAAGAAAGGTTGTGCTTATTGTGAAATGATGATTTGATTTTATGTGTTTCTTACTGCCCTGACCTGATTTATTTCATTACTACTGAGTTGGCGTACTCAAATTACTTCCTACACCTTGTGTGCAGATCCAGGTGTTAGGGCAGAGTGAGTTGTGTATCTGTTCCGGAGATATCTCGGAGATTTTGCGAGGTAGCTGCACGCGTCCGCAGTCCTGCTCTCTCCTGCTTAATTTATAGAGTTTATTTTTTTTTATTTGTATATTTTCTGTAGATGCTCATGTCCAGTGACTTCGGGATCTCGGGGGTTGTATTTAATATTTGGTATAGCTTTGATTGTTTTAAAAATGTTTAAAAGAAACCTTTTAGGGTTATCAGTTTAGTAAATATGTAAATGGAAGCTTATTACGATTTGAGTGTAATTTTGGCTGGCCTAGTTCCACGATAGGCGCCATCACGACGGGATTAGATTTGGGGCCGTGACAACCAGTAACTGTGACATAATCAGAGACATTGCGACTTCTTCTTCCGTAGAATTTTGAGGGTCCTCCTCAAAACTCTGCCCCAGTTAACTAGATGACCTTTCTGGCTTCTCCATACGCTGCGGTTGGCTGAACTTGCTTCAGAATTTTGAGTGTTCCAATTGTGGGGAAAATAGAAATTTTATTGAATTGTGACCGAACCCACAGGGCTGCCTATGTATCCCCTCTTAAACGGGAATCAGGTCGAGCGTAGTTCAATTTACATTATATAGAAAAGCATAAGATGATTTTACACATAATATCTTTTGACTGCGTCTGAGTTGATAGGCTTTGTCCAAATTTCCCCGTCCATCTCTGCGAGTATGAGTGCTCCTCCTGTCAATACTCAGGAACCATGTAAGGACCTCGCCAGTTGGTACAGAATATCCCTTTGGCTTCATCTTGATGTGGAAAGATCTTTTTCATCACCAGTTGCCCCGGTGTGAACTGTCTTGGCTTGACTCTTTTGTTGAAGGCTCTGGACATTCTGTTCTGATAAAGTTGACTGTGACATACTGCATTCATTCTTTTTCCGTCTATGAGGGCAAATTGCTCATAGCAGCTCCCTATCCATTCTGCGTCACTGAGTTCAGCTTCTTGTATGATCCTCAGAGAAGGAATTTCTACCTCGGCAGGAATGAAAGCTTCGGTACCATAAGCCAACAAATAGGGAGTTGCCCCGGTTGATGTACGGACTGTGGTACAGTATCCTACTAAGGCAAAGGGTAATTTCTCGTGCCATTGCTTGTGATTCTCTACCATTTTCCTTAGTATTTTCTTGATGTTCTTGTTGGTAGCCTCCACGGCTCTTCTCATTTGAGGTATGTATGTTGTGGAATTCTTGTGCTTGATTTTGAAGGTTTAACACATGGCTTTCATCAAATCATTGTTGAGATTGGCAGCATTGTTAGTGATGATGGACTCTGGAACCCCGAACCGGCAAACAATACGGTCCCTGACAAAATCTGCGACGACTTTCTTGGTTACAACTTTGTAGGATGCAGCTTCAACCCATTTGGTGAAGTAGTCGATGACCACCAAAATGAACCGGTGCCCGTTTAAGGTAGTGGGCTCGATTGGACCAATGACATCCATTCCCCAAGCAGCAAAGGGCCAAGGTAAGCTTGTTGCATTAAGCTCGTTCGGCGGTACTCGTATCATGTCTGCATGTATCTGACATTGATAGCACTTCTGAACATACCGGATGCATTCTATTTCCATGGTCATCCAAAAGTAGTCGGCCATGAGTATCTTCTTGGCAAAGACAAAGCCATTTATGTGTGGGCCGCAGGTTCCAACGTGTATCTCCTCGATTAATTTAGAAGACTCTTTTGCGTCAACACACCTTAACAGTCCCAAATCAGAAGTTCTTCTGCATAGAGTTCTTTCGCTTTGGAAGAAGTGATTGGACAACCTCCGAAGTGTGCGTTTATGAGTATGGTTTGCATTCGGGTATTCTCCTTTTGCCAAATACTCTTTGATATCGTGGAACCAAGGTTTTCCGTCCATTTCCTCTTCAACATGGGCACGGTACGTAGGCTGGTTATGGATCTTTACTGGAATGGGATCAATGAAGTTCCTGTCTGGATGTTGTATCATTGATGACAGGGTGGCCAATGCATCAGCAAACTCGTTCTGAATTCTGGGGACATGCCGGAATTCTATCTTTGTGAACCTCTTCTTTATTTCTTGTACATGATGTAGATAAGGTAGTATTTTGGAATTCTTGGTAGCCCACTCTCCGTGTACCTGGTGCACAAGCAGATCTAAATCGCCGATCATCAGCAGTTCCTAAATAGTCATATCAACAGCCAAGTTGAGTCCTAATATGCAAGCTTCATATTCCGCCATGTTATTGGTGCATGGGAATCTGAGTTTTGCAATGCTGACCGGTTTCTGATACCAAGACGGCTCCAATACCCAATCCTTTAAAATTTGCCGCTCCGTTGAAAAACATCCTCCAACCGTCGTAGGCTTCAGCAATATCTTCTCCTACGAAGGATACCTCCTCATCAGGAAAATACGGTTTTAGGGGTTCGTATTATCCTCCTACAGGATTCTGAGCAAGATGATCTGCTAATGCTTGTCCCTTGACTGCTTTATGAGTTACATAGATAATGCCAAACTCACTCAGCAAGATTTGTCACTTGGCCAGCTTCCCATTAGGCATGGGTTTCTGAAAGATGTACTTCAGGGGATCCATCCTTGATATGAGATATGTAGTATAGGCACAGAAGTAATGCCTTAGCTTTTGAGTTATCCATGTCAGAGCGCAACAAGTGCGTTACAGCAGAGAGTATCGTGCTTCATAAGGAGTGAACTTATTGCTTAAGTAGTATACGGGATGCTCTTTTCTTCCTGTTTCGTCATATTGTCCCAGAACACAGCGGAAGGCTCCATCTAACACTGCAAGGTACAGTAGTAGTGGTCTACCAGGCTCTGGCAGGACTAAGACTGATGGTGTGGATAAGTATTCCTTGATTTTGTCAAAAGCCCTTTGACAATCCTCAGTCCAACTGGTTGCGGCATCCTTCTTCAGCATTTTGAAAATTGGCTCACATATTTCTGTGGACTGTGCTACGAAACGGCTGATGTAGTTGAAACGTCCCAATAAACTCATCACATCCTTTTTGCTTTTTGGTGGTTGTAATTCCTGGATAGCTTTAACCTTTGACGATTCGAACTCTATTCCGTCGCGACTGACGATGAATCCCAGCAATTTTTCGGCAGGAACCCCGAATGCACATTTTGCGGGATTTAACTTTAGATTGTACTTCCGTAGTCGCTCAAAGAATTTCCTCAAATCTGTTATGTGATCTGTAACCCTCTTGGATTTGATGATGATGTCGTCCACATATACCTCTATTTCTTTATGTATCATGTCATGGAAAATGGTTGTCATGGCTCTCATGTAGGTGGCCCCAGCATTCTTCAGACCGAACGACATCATTTTGTAGCAGTACACTCCCCATGGTGTGATGAAGGCTGCATTCTCTGTGTCTTCTTCGTTCATCCAAATCTGATGGTAACCAGCGAAGCACTCTACAAAGGACTGGAGTTCATGCTTGGCGCAATTGTCGATCAGAATGTATATGTTTGGTAGCAGAAAATCATCTTGGGACTTGCTCTGTTTAGATCTCGATAATCAACACAGACTCTGAATTTCCCTTCTTTCTTTGGAACTGGTACAATATTAGCCAACCAAGTTGGGTACTCAACTACTCTAAGGACATTGACTTTGATCTGCTTAGTGGCTTCTTCCTTGCTTGAACTTTCTGAGTTTTTGCTTCACTAACGGACACATTGGATTTGTAGGTAACTTGTGAGACAATATGGATGTGCTCAACCCGGTCATATCGTTGTATGACCATGCAAAGATATCCTCATATTCTTTCAGGAACCGAATATATTCCTCTTTCTCTGACGGTGACAAATAGATGTTTACGCGGGTTTCCTTGACGTTTTCGGAATCTCTCAAGTTGACTATCTCGGTCTCGTCCAGTATGGACTTGGGATTGTTCTCAAAATTCTCTACTTCTCTGACGATCTCTTCAAGTATTACATCCTCTTCTTCTATTTCTTCTGAATCACTGTCCTTTTGGTGCGTTGTCTCATTACATGTCACAGTCGTCTGTTCATCAATATAATAAATAGTAACGCTGTAGGGATAAAGATATGAAAGAAAAATAGCAATAATAAAACATCAAGTCATTTAAAATGTCAAACAAAATGATTTTCGGTAACTTAAATAACATTTTTGGAACATTTAAAAATATTATTTAAGACAAAAGAAAAAATGCAAAAGTGGAAATCATTTTTTAGAAAAGTAAAAAATGCTATTCAGCATTACTACCCCGAGACTCGTCGGGCCCTTGATGGTCTAACAGTCCAGTTCTTGAGGAATGCTCCTCTCTCCACAGCTTGGATGGTAGGGCCTTCCTCCTCCTCCTCGACGATCACACAGCAGTCAATATCATCATCTTCCAAGAACAAATTCCTCAATGTTGCCAATGCATCTTCTTCCTCTGATCCCCATATGATATCAGCCCGATGGAAGGTCTGACACAAGTGCGCCACGGGTCGCTCAAGAGGGTAGTATGGACCACGCCATGGTGGCGACCAATTCCGATATTCCTGCCATGTATACTGATATCCGAGCCCGAAGGTCATGCCATGGCGCTTTAGTTGTACTGGTTTGGAGATACCTTGAAGCTTTTTAGCAAGCCCCTTACCAGGTTCATACCCTGCCCATGCCAGTATGCTCTCTATTTTGCTACTCCACCATTTATCCTTTTCAATCGCGTTAACACGCTCTATGTGATGGTAGGTTTCTTAGGATCATCACATTCTCGAATAAGCCCGATTGATCCCTCGGGATCCCATTCTTCATCAGTTTCTATCACATTGACCCCTCCACCCCTATGATTTGGGAGAGTATTGTTGTGGACATTGGGTGCAGCTTTCTTCGCCTGTATGGCCTTATTATCAATCAATGTTTGGATCTTGTCTTTCAAGGTGCGGCACTCGTCGATAGTGTGTCCCTTCATGCTGGAATGATATGCACAGGTCTTGTTTGGATTGACCCATTGAGATGAATTCTCCATTTACACAACAGGAATAGGGGTGACAACCAGAGGTTTTCAACCTTTCGTACAACTGGTCGATGGGTTCAGCAATGTCGGTGTATTATCTAGGTGGTTTACGGTCAAAATTAGGTCTGGGGATTTGGTAGTTTGGACAAGTTGGAGGTGACTGATAATAGGATGGTTGGGAATTATAGGTATGGTAGGCGGTAGCAGGTTGGGAATATCTGGGAGGTGATGGTTGATATGTGGGTGGAGGTGTTTGGTATACAAATGGAGTTTTCGGGCCTTGGGCAACCATTACTGTTCCCACTTCTTTCTTTTTCGATATACTACCTGATTGCAATGCTTTGTTCATGGCCTGCAGTGCCTCGAAATCGTCACCATTCCACTTTTAATACCTTCCTCGATCCTTTCTCCAAGCTTGATGATATCGGAGAACTTATGATTCTTGATAACCATTAACCTTTCGTAATATTGTGGATCTTGCGCCCTGACAAAGAACTTGTTCATCTGATCCTCATCTAACACCGGCCTGACCTTCGCTGCTTCTGACCTCCTCCGAGTAGCATACTCGCGGAAGGTGTCAGTTGGCTTGTTCTTGAGGTTCTGGATATAGAAAACATCCGGTGCATTCTCTGTGTTGAATCTGAACCTGTCCATGAAATCTGGCGCTATGCTCACCCAATTAGCCCATTTCTTGGGATTCTAGCTTATGTACCAAGACATGGCATCTCTAGTAAGGCTTCTCATAAACAACTTCATGTGAATCCTTTCATCTTTTCTAACCCCCACGAGCTTGTCACAGTAAGTTCTCAAATAAACCTTGGGGTCGCCCGTTCCATCAAACATTTCGAACTTGGGAGGTTTGTAACCCTCCGGCAGCTCCACATCTGGCTGTATGCACAAATCCTCGTAATTCAGTGCTTCAATCCCTTTGCCTCCTTCAACACCTTGAATTCGGCTCGTTATCTTCTTGAGCTCCTCAATTATTTTCTTGATGAGCAGGTCCTTCTCGGAGTATTCTAGTGTATAGGAGATTGGTTGAGTGGAGTGAGGTAAGGTTTCTACGTATATAGGGTTGTTCTGGTGAAAGCCAGGATTTTAGGTGTAATGGTGATCATTGGTGAAGTTCTGTGTTCGGGGATAGGTTGCGGATGTTCTGAGGAGTGTGATAGGTGGATTGTGGGTATTGAGTAGGGAGATGCTGATTTTGAGGAGGGGTTGTATACTGGTGAGGTGCGAGAGGATTCTGCGGGCGTTTGTTAGGTATGTTCTGAGGTGGTGCAGGGTTTTGGGTGTCTAGGACATTCAATGTGAGGGAGAGATTTGCCAAGTTAGAGACCTGCTCCAGCTCACCCTGTAGTTCAAGTATCTTCTGCTCAAGCCGTAAAACCAAATCATTTGGGGCCTAAGTGCCCCAACCATCGGAAGTTTCCATATTCTTAACATGTGCAGTGTTGCGGTTCATATCATCCATTTTAGCTTTCCCTTTGCCTTTCGGTACACTTGGAGGAAGAGAAGGTGGAGGGCCTCTGGATCTGGTATGGTAAGTTGATGATGCTAGTATACGTGAACCAACCTTGGGGAATGGGAATAATCAAAAAGGAAAGGAAAACAAAAGGTAACCAAGTCATTAAGGTTTCCAAAAAGAGTATTTGCAATATCTAAACACATAATGCGGGAATGTAAATTTGCGTCCTAATTTGGGAGCCTCGTTGTGCCCGAGGTAGGCCTAGAGACAAGTTGATTTGGATAATTTCAGTGCCAATAATTGCCTCATTTCATTAATGTAAAGTAGATGAATCTAAAATGACACTAAACAATATAAGTCATTAATGGCATTTGGCCTTATTACATTTGAAAAAGCAGATAAACCTAATCTACTTGGTCCCGGAAGGACCTTCCCCAGACTTGATCTTCTTGGCTCCATCGATCAGGTTCCCCAGGTCGCGCATGCCCAACAGCAAGTATACCCTTGCTAGATGTCCTCCTTCGCTTCCCTCCGCATTCTGGCAGTCGGCGACTCTCTTCCTCGTCTTCTCCTCCAGCTCCATCAGACCCTACTCTAGATATTCCAGCATTTCATTAGACTTGATAGCCATTTCCCTCCATTCATTTATCAGTTCCATATCAGTCTTGTGTTGCTCCAGACGCTCGACCTCGGACTCACGAACCCTTTTGCGCAGTTTATTGTATTTCACTTGGGCTTCAGCAACTTCGTCTATGACCCTGTTTCCCCGATCGATTCTCGGCTCAACTATCCCTGATATGTTGTCTTCCAACCATGATAGGTAAAAGCGTACATGCCCTGTGTGATACCTGTCTGGCTCGATGGTTTCCCTTTCTACAATAATCTTCAGTGCCACATATGTTGAGCTTCACATTTGTATGTCGTCATCCTGAAAATTTGCCCTGTAATGACTCATTTTAGAAACTCGCGGTATGACTTGCTTCCTGCCTGCCTGTCTCATAACCCTGATGGGAACATAAGGGTATATGTCTCTTAACCCGATCAACACCAAGTGAGGAGCGTCCCTAGATCTGATGATGAACTCACTGGTTGGGAACCATTCGAACATCCATTGAACCTGGTCCTCAGTCAAATTGTCAAAAAATTGCACCCATTCTGTAGTATTCTCCGGTTGAGCAAATCTGTCTAGGATGAAGGTCATTCTCTTAGGGTGATGAAAGGCTATGTGATCATTCCACGGCCTTCGTGGAAACTCTTGACGGTATCGACCTCTCTGGAGGTGTTCTAGCAACCAAACCTGTAGCAGCAGATTACAGCCCTCGAAGTGTTTGAACCCCTTCTGGCAGCGATCCAAGACCCGATATATATCTGCTATAATCATAGGGACGATAGTATATGTTTTCCCCTCGATTCCTTCCATTAGAGTTTTAGTTACCATGGCCAGCCTTGTGTGAATCCTGTCTCCTTTGCTTGGAAACACTATCGTACCCAGGAAGCATGCGACAAACACAAAAACCCTACGGCGAGTCCAACCCAGGGAGGTGATGGAAAATTCGTCACGAAAGGTACGATAGGATTTGTTATGACCATATCATTCATAGAGGTAGTCAAAGGGTATGTAGGACTTCTTCAGGCACTCCAAATCGTCATTCTTTTCAATCCCATCATTTTCTGAAACCCCCTAGTGGTACGATTCTCCGGTACTAATAAACTAGAACTGTCCCAAGGTAAACCAGTGAATCCCCCTATATCCTCCAGGGGGGAGGGGTCATTTCTATGTTGCTAAAACGGAACACGGACCTTTCTCCGTCCCAGAACATAATGGTCACTTCGATCAACATATTGTTTGGTTGGAGGTCCAATAAAGAGGGTAAGTTTCCGAGGACCTTTTCACATGGTCTTTTTCGCTTGGCGAAAGGTTCTCCCACCAATCGAGCAACAATGGTGGTATTCTTTGGACCATGCCGAACCTGGGGACTTCGTGCCTCATTTTCTGCAAAACAAATAGAGTTAGACGCTTTCCCAACCCAGATTCGACTACTTATACATCAGTGATTAGCATATTGGCACTTATTTCTCCAAATTAATGAACAGATCGTGGTTGCGTCCGTTGGGATTATGGAAACCCCAATGGACTTTTGGAAAAGGCTTTTTCTAAAGGGTTATTATGTGGACAACATATTAACCCCGGCTAGGTTTGACCATGATGCATGTACAATAAAGCTTTACCGCAAATAAGCCTTTTCGAATTCAAAGGGATGATATATAGGAAGAGCGCAAACACTCATCAAGCGTTGCTATGGTATTGATTACGCACGAGTGGAATATGATGTTGAGCATGATTTATGCAACAAAAAATAGCATGTTTTCGCGTATTTGCACGTTAAAAAAAAATAACAAATGCGGTATTTAATAATTGAAAAGGCGTTTTAAAAAAAGGAAAGAAAATAAAGAGACAAGTCAGTTTCCATAATAAAGAGTAATAAAACAAGAAAGAGAAATCGTAAAGGCTTAAAAAATAGGCAAATAAATTCACATAAAGTGGGAAAGAGAAAGGGTGTGCAAGTATTAAAAGAATAAAGCATGCGTAAAGACTAATTCACAAAAATCAAATTCGTTATGGTAAGAGCCTTGGTATATCCCCAGTAGAGTCGCCTTGCTGCCGCGTCCCCTTTTTCTCGCGCGAAATCGGGGTTTCGACATTTCTGAGACAACTCCCTTATTTTTGGGATGGGATATGGGATTTGAAGAGTCGTCACCTAACGGATTAAGGTGTGTTAGGGAACCTAGAGTAATTAACTCATGAAACTAGTTTGCATCACCAGAGATCGGGTAAGGGCTCAAAATTACCTTGATGGGAAGGTGTTAGGCACCCCTCGAGGTCCACAACGGTGGGTCCTGGCTGAACTTAATTAAGCAAATTAGTCTCAGTTAGGGAGAGAATAAACAAGAAGGAGATGGCAATTTAAATAAAAGAGATGCACCAAATCGAAGTGATAGAAAGAACTCAAGTGTGTGTAAGTGTAGGTTTGTAAGAGTGAGCTTGTGTCTCAGCGTGTGTTTTAAAATCAGAACAATGAAAGGTTTATATAGCATACAGTAGAGTAAAACAAATAAGTCATGCAAATCAACAACACACAAATAAGGTATGAAAAAATTAATTAATCAATCAATACTAATCAATTTAATAGGAAAGAATCACGGAAGTATCACTTAGAATAAGGAGAATCAATTAGCAGCCAAGATTGAGGTTTAATAAGGTAAGCAATAAGTCCAGAGATCACTTATAGGTCGGTCATAACAATCAAAGCCCAGAAATCAGGCAAGTAATATATTTAAGGAAAGTAGTACCAATTACGAATCACATATAAGGAAAGGATAGGTAAAAATCTTTCAGAGAGATATCATTTTTAAAAAGAAGTATAATTTCAAACCCTAACTAAGCAAGTAAATCAGTTTAATCGACAGCCAAAGTAAACGGACAAACATTATAGCAAGCAGTAGAATAATTAGAAACCTTAGGACATAAAAACATAGAGATGAAAATCAGTCGAAAAAGTAAAGGTAGAAAACGGGAGTTAAACACGTAAATGTTTTAAAATATTTTTGCAGAAACTTCTTAAAAAAATTAAAACCCTAGCTTTTAGGGAAAAATGAAAAACGGTTAACAATGATAGGAAAAGACAGCAGAATCTTAATTGAAAAGTAACAAACAAACTCAAACCGCTTCAGATCTAAAGAGATCTGAACGGATTTAACTAGAAATAGTTAGGTTATGTAAAAAATGAACATAGGTGAGAAAAATATGGTTTGAACCAG
Source organism: Nicotiana paniculata (assembly GCA_005239505.1). NCBI lineage: Eukaryota > Viridiplantae > Streptophyta > Magnoliopsida > Solanales > Solanaceae > Nicotiana > Nicotiana paniculata. The sequence continues at coordinate 155,396 of ML359356.1, forward strand.
AGATTTGAAGCCATAAACACGAAGGTATTAGTACTCACAGATATAGGAATGAACACAGACGGATTCATCAAGAACATGAGGGATTTGAACCAAATCTGGTTCGAATCTCTTTGAGATTCCATCAAGCAATACGAAAATCATAACACCAGTAGAGATAGGAGGTCGGGTAAGGACTGAAATTGAAGAGAAAACCCATGTATCGAAGGGGTTTTAGTGACGTCGGGCTAGGGTTAGGAGGAGGGTGAGAGAGAAGAGAGGAGGAAGGGATTTCAAGGGCGGCCGTTTTGGAAGAATGGGTAGGGTTTTAGGGTCGTTTGATTAATTAAAAAGGAAAATGAATCCTGGACCATTGATCTTCTGAGATCAACGGCCGGGATTGATTTAGGCTGGGGCAGGTATGGATCAGGGTTATGGGTTATGGGTTATGGGTTAATGGATTAATTTAATTGAGCTGGGGTGGAAATTGGGCTAAGGTATGAAAATAACATTAAAAGAGGCTATATGTTAAATACCCAATTAGTTTGATAAAATAATTTATAAAACTAGTTAATAAATGATGAAAAAGCTATTTATGTATAAAAATGATTTAAAATAATTACTTAATATTATAAAATATATAAAAAAAAGTCATTTTCGTGTAAAAATAAAGTAATTATGCACATATGGGCTATTATTGCAAAGTTATTGCAATTATAACCTGGAGATGTAAATATGATTATGCATAAAATAATTAAACTTAATATAGATATGAAATGATAGAATTAAGCAATAAAATTATTATAAAATCATTTGTGATGCAATTGGTAATTATTTAGATAATAAAATGATGGAATAAATTAAATAAAAATCCTTTAAAATTACAGAAAATTATGAAAAATATTAATTGATGCTCATGCATTATTTTTAAAATATATATGCATTTTGAAAATAATATAGGAAAAATTAGGTATCAAAAATTGCTTGAGCCGGAGAAGGAGTGCCCAATAAATCCTAGTAACCATGTGCCATCAGAGTTACGAAAAATTCTGCTAAAACCATTAGATGTGTTGGTCGAAGTGCAGGCCTTATATGTGAGCAACTGAAAGACCTCGTGTTGTGGTGGTTGCCATTTCACATACATAGGGATTTCAGATGTATACCTTGGTGTACAATAAGTAAGGTAGAAAAAATTTGATGCTCTAGTGATGATAGAATGAGAATATGGGAGATGGCGTAAATTATGGAAGGAGTTGGAGTTACGAGTTATCCATAAGTGCCAGAGGCAAAATGGTAGTAATGTGGTCGAAGGTAGTGAATTAGGGAAGGGAGTAGACCGTAAGTGAATTATTGTGTAGAGCCATTATATCCAGCTAGTAGGGTGACTAGAATTATGTTTTAACCGTTACGCGACGCCTTCCTGAGATTCCTTGAAAGAGCGACGTAAGGCTAAGCAATTGATGTCAGTATAATTACTATCTACTAACTGAGATCCCCTCCATACGCTAGACGAGATTGTCAGTGCTATACGGGAAACTAATGTCAAGAGAAATTGAGAGAAGAGAATTGATAATGAAAGAAAGCTTGATTGAATTAATGAAAGCTATTATAAAAAAGCAACACAGTGTTGGGGGGAGAGACACCAGTACAGAGAATTGTTTGCTTGCTAGAAAGTTTGATTGCCTTATCCCCCCTAATAATGCTTAAAAAAATAAATCAAAGTTACAAGACATGACCTAACTAAGATAGAGGAACAAAATGGAAATACTTAAAATAAAACTATTCTATATTTGCAATGAAAAGGACTTAGTTTTCTACAAGGTAGAATAAGGTCCATTGTCATCAACCTTGATTTTGGCATCACGGTCTGCGCGCGCGGCGCTGTTGGCATCTGCCTGGGGCTGGGTGCTGGTGAGGGCTATCAGTGGGGAGACAGGGGCACATGCGATCTTGTCACTTGGTGAAGCATAGACCACGGGGCCGTCCATGGCACTAGGCGTTAGGAGGCTTGCTAGGACGCCATGGGGCGCGTCCAAGGGGTCATGGGGCATGGCTGGAAAGCTGCTCATGACAATCACCCCCACCTGAGTTGGCGACGTTCTCGGCGCCTTACTTGCAAGATGATCATCAATAAGGCTCTTGTAGGATTTGAGGTTTGTTTCCCTCTCCCAAGTATTCTCCTCTACATCACAGCTCTGCCATTTCACCAAGAACTCTTGGTGATCTTTCCTTGACGTGTGAATCACTCGATCGCCGAGAATAGCTTCAACATGCCTTTTCCCAGTTGAATTGGGGCCTCGAATACTGGGTATTATGAGTTGGATCTGTGAAGGATCCTCCATGTCTTCCCGAAAAGGTTTCAAAAGACTGACATGGAAGACGGGATGGATTTTCCACCATGCTGGGATATCCACCCGGTATGCAACTTTTCCAATGCGTCTTTCAATGGACAAGGGTCCAATATATTTTTGCAATAGGCGAGGGTCATGGACCCCGGCAAACAAGTACTGCTTTGGTATTTTGACCATCACTTTGTCTCCTACTTGGTATTCAACAAAGCGATAATTCTGATCAGCATGCCTCTTCGTCTGCTTTTGAGCTTTTACAAGATAGCTCCGCACTTTCCCCAAAGTTCGTTTCCAGTCTTTCGAGAAGCTAGAAGCTCGAGGATATTTTGACATGTTTGGTGAATTCACCGTGTGAGGGAGTAGCGGTTATTGTCCGGTAATAATTTCAAAAGCGTTTTTATTTGTACTAAGGCTACTTTGTGAATTGAAACACAGTTGAGTAGCATCCGGAAGCTTCACCCAATTCTTCTACGATCTGGTTACAAAGTGGCAGAGATATTTCTCCAACGTACCATTGAACCTCTCGTTCTATCCATGAGATTGCAGGTGGAAACTTAAGTTGTGACACAATTTTGAGCCGAGGCACGTAAAGAGTTAGGTCCAAAAATTGCTAGTGAAGCATGAGTCGCGATCACTAACGATGTCTTTAGGCAGGCCCCAATATTTGACGACATGAGAGAAGAAGAGCCGAGTTGTATCTTCTGCTGATATATGTTTTGGGTTGCTATAAATGTGGCATACTTGTTATAAATGTGTCATAACGATGTCTTTAGGCAGGCCCCAATATTTGACGACATGAGAGAAGAAGAGCCGAGTTGTATCTTCTGCTGATATATGTTTTGGGTTGCTATAAATGTGGCATACTTGTTATAAATGTGTCATAACGATGTCTTTAGGCAGGCCTCTTTGGGACAACTAGTGGTTCCAAGAGTCTCACTTGTGTCAAGCGGTCCGACTTGTCCTTCTGGAGTACTAGACAAGTCCTCAAATACTGAGCGACATCATTGGCCATTTGAGGCCAATAATACGCACGACGAAGTAGTGTCATGGTGCGTTCTTCACCGGGATGGCAGGCCCACAAAGTATCATGGAATTCTGCCAGAAGAGTCCTTCATAGATCTCGTCCTTAAGGAACATAAAGTCGGTTCCCTTTCACTTTCAGGAAACCAACTTCCATGTAGAACTGGAGAGTCTTGCCCTTTCCTACCAAATCAACCAAATACTGTGCAGCAGGATCCTTGATGAATAAATCCTATATCTGGTCATTTATGGTGGTGGCTACTTAGATCCCCCTTAGGGTGGCGAGTAGTCACACCGATGCTAGATCAACCCTCCTACTGAGTGTATCAGCAACATGCTTAGTCTTCCCACTTTGGTACTCCAAGTTGAAGTAAAATTCCGCTAGGAGTTCCTGCCACCTGGCATGTCGACCATTCAGCTTCGGCTGGGTCATGAAATGACTACCAGTTGTGTTGTCTGTCTTGACCATGAACGGGGTTCCCAGTAGATAGTTTCTCCAAAGGAGTAAGCAATGAACGATAGCCAATATTTCTTTCTTGTGGAGGCATAGCGCCACTCCGCATCCTTCAGCTTTCGGCTCTTGTACGCTACATAATACCCTTCTTGTAGTAAGACTCCGCCAAGGGCATAGTCAGAGACATCCATTTGTACCTCGAATGGCTTGGACAAATCAGGGTGGGCCAAGACAGGGCTCCTAGACATAGCCGCTTTCAATGTGTTGAAGGCCTCTGCTCACCTAGGCCCCCAATCCCAACGCGTGACCTTCTTTTGGAGGTCTGTCAATGGCACAGATGAGGGAGTAATTTTTCAAAAATCACCGATAGAAGTTGCACAGGCCAAGAAACGCCCTCAAGGCGCGGATATCCTTAACCGGCGGCCAATCTGTGATATCCTGAATCTTCTTTTGGTTCATCTTGATCCGCCATTCCTCGATGACATATCCGAGTAAGTGAATCTGTTTCTGAGCAAAGGAGCACTTGGATAGCTTCGCATATAATCCGTGCTCCCGCAACTGGGCTAGGACCTTTCGCAAGTGCTCCAGGTGTTCTTCTAGTTTTTGGCTATATACCACAATGTCCTCCAAGTAGACCACCACGAATTCGCCAATGTACTTTCAGAAGACCTGGTTCATTAGAGTGCAAAATATGGCTAGGGCATTAGTCAAGCCGAATGGCATAACGAGGAAGTCGTACAACCCATATCTTGTCACATAGGTCGTCTTGTGTTCATCACCCTCCGCAATCCAAACTTCCCAATAACCTGTCTTCAGGTCTATTTTGGTGAACACCGTCACACCACCCAATCTATTGAACAAGTCTGCCATTAGCGGAATAGGACACTCGTTGTTCACGGTGATTTTGTTTAGATCCCGATAATCCACACAGAGTCGTAGGACTCCATCATGTTTCTTTTGGAATAGCACAAGAAATATGTATGGGGACATAGAGGGCAAGATGATCCTTGTGTCTATCATTTTCTTCAATTGTCTTTGAAGCTCAGTAAGTTCGGGCTGTGACATTATGTAAGGCGCCCGGGCGGGTGGCTTCGCATCCAGCACCAACTCAATCTCATGGTCCACAGTGCGCCTAGGTGGGTGTTGCTTTGGCATGTATGTATACGGACGATATCGGGGACTCCAATATCGAGGTCTCTGAAGCATGCCAAGCCCGATATCGAAGGGGGTTGAAATAGAATCTGAAGTTTGACATCGAGGTACATGCCTCGAGAAGGCATATCGAAGGCCCAACACGGGCGTATCTCGAATCTGAGAAAAATCGACGACTGTCATGGAAAGGCGGCAATTTCCCAAGAACACGTGGTTAGAACTGATGAGGTCTGCAAAGGTCGTACATGTTCGTACAAAGCCATTATATAGCCGTACCATAGCTTGTCTCTGTCATAATTATACATCTATTATGTTGGGATTCACCCCTCCTATATAAAGGGGACCCTACCATTCTTATAAGACACGAACATTTACTGCAATACAACATTCTACATTCTTTTCGTGCTCAACACTATCTTACAACTTTATTGTTCTTTGCTTTAGTGTTCTTCATTTATTGTTCTTCATTTATTGCTATTATCGAACCTCGAGGCCCCGATTCCAGCAAGCTCGAGGCCCTAATCTTGTGCCTACTTTGGTTAGCTTATCATATTCTCCTTATTCATACTTATTATTTCTTGATTGTCAACTAGTATGAAGATAAATCACATATTTTTAGAACCACAAATCAAATATAATTGTTAATACCATTTTCAAGGTAAACAGTTTGGCGCCCACCGTGAGGCTAAAAATAATAGTGATTGTTTTGGTGCTAGTTTTCTGAAAACACAAGACACTTTTTCTTGTCCAAGAATCTTTGATTTCAGATCCAAAATATCTAACTCAGCAAATGCACGTGAAAACAATGGCCTTGAGTCCCATAGAGAGAACAATGTGTCGGCCCCAATCGCCGGTGAACCGCCACAAAATCCTGGGGTAGTACCAGCACCACTCCCTGTCAATATGGCCTCACACAATGTTGTGCATATCTATGTAGGATCTGATACCGAAGAAAATGTGCGCGAAGGTGAGCAACCCGAAGAATAGAAAACTCCAGCTCGGGAAGAAAGAGAAGTTAGCCTACAAGTCATTTTTGAGATGTTACAGCCGCAGCAAGTGGCTATTGCTCAGCTATAGAGCGAGCAGAAAACTCCAAGCACGATAGTACCAGAAGAAGCTCCTCGATTCGAACATGCACCAGAAAGATTGAGTAACAATGGGCCAGTAGCAGACCCCGCTATTATGAAGATGCTCGAGGACCTCGCCAAAAGGATTGAATCAGGAGAAAAGAAGATAGAAGCTAGCGACAAAAAAGTAGAAACCTATAACTCGAGGGTCGATCAGATCCCGGGTGCACCTCCAGTTTAGAAGGGGGTAGATTCGAAGAAGTTCATGCAGAAACTATTTCCATCGAGTGCGGCTTCGAAGCCCATTTCGGAGAAATTCAGGATGCCCATATCCCGAAGTACAACGGGACCACGGACCCCAATGAGCATATTACCATTGACACATGTGGTATAAAAGGGAATGACTTGAAGGATGAAGAGATCGAGTCCGTCTTATTGAAAAAATTTGGAGAAACACTGTTGAAGGGGGCCATGATGTGGTATCATAACCTGTCCCCGAACTCAATAGATTCATTTTCCATGTTGGCAGACTCTTTTGGCACATGTTGGTGCCATCAAGGTTTCTACAAGAAAGTCTGATGTCTTCAAAATTAAACAAAGGGAGAACGGGATGTTAAGGGAGCTCGTATCTCGCTTTCAGATGGAGTGAATGGAATTACCATTAGTCTCCAATGACTGGGCAGTGCAGGCCTTCATTCAGGGCTTGAATGAACGAGGCTTGATAGCTTCGAAGCAGCTGAAGAAAAACTTGATCGAGTATCCCGCAGTAACTTGGGCGGACGTTCACAACAGGTACCAATCCAAAATTAGGGTCGAGGACGACCAATTGGGAGCCCCATCGGGTTCAGTATATCCAAGAAGGCTTTTAGCAAAAGAACCAAGGAATGTGGAAAGGGAGCTGAGGCCGATCAAGGAAAGGTATCAACCATATATCGAAGATCGAAGAAACGCTTCAAGGAGTAGTATACTTCGAAATGATCGAAGAATGGATCGAGGACAAAGCTCCCAGGGACTCATGAGCAAAGCAGGGTTCAATAGGCATTTGAGACTAGTGTATGATGCACCTCGATTGACAGAGTACACCTTCAATATCGACGTTTTAGGCATCGTGTCGGCCATAGTCAAGATCGGAGACACCAGGTGACCCAAGCCTATACAATCATATCCTTCCCAAAGAAACCCCAACTTAATGTGAAAATACCATGGCACTCATGGGCACAGACCGAGGACTGCAGACACCTTCTAGAGGAGGTAGCCTGATTGTTCAACGAAGGGCACCTTCGAAAGTTCCTCAATGACCGGGCCAAAAATCACTTTTGAGAAAGAGATGCCAACAGAAAAAATGAACTAGAAGAGCCACAACATATCATTCACATGATCATCGGAGGGGCCGACGTCCCACAAGGTCCCATGTTCAAGCGAACAAAAGTATCCATCACGAAGGAAAGGCATACCCGGGACTACATACTCGAGGATACCCTCATATTCAGTGAGGAAGACATCCAGGCCTTATCTCAGCCTCATAATGATGCACTGGTAATTTCTTTCCTTTTAAATAAGTTTCAAATTAAACGTGTGCTAGTGGATCCAGGTAGCTCGGCCAACATAATTAGGTCGAGGGTTGTGGAGCAGCTCGGGGTGCACGACCAAATCGTGCCCGTTTCTCGAGTCCTGAACGGATTCAATATGGCGAGTGAGACAACGGAGGGGGAAATCATCCTCCCAATCAACGTGGCCGGTAAGATTCAAGATACCAAGTTCCATGTCATCGAAGGTGACATGATATACAATTCCCTACTCGGGAGGCGATGGATTCATAGTATGAGGGCGGTGCCATCAACTCTTCATCAAATGATGAAGTTCCCAACAAAGGACACAGTGTAAAAATGGTGTATGGAGAGCAGCATGCAGCAAAGGAGATGTTTGCATGACGTGGCACCGGAATCGACACCTTCTGCCTCGAAGAATTCCAAAGACAAGCAGTTGATCTAGAGGAACGGGCAAATAGCCAAAAATAAACCACAGTATACACCCTCGGTTGAACCCAAGGAACGGGTGATCGATGAGCAGTTGATCAAGGGTGACAAAGTTAACAGTCGAAGAGCTTGATCAAGCTTTAGTCTGAGGTAAAGCATGCATTCGAAAATGAGGTAACAAATTTTCTCAAAAGACCCATTCCCATTGCCCAACATCGATCATTTGATTGATGCCACGACCTGCCATTGAGATCCTTACTTTTCTCGATGCTCACTCCGGGTATAATCAAATTCAAATGAACCCGGGGGACCAGAAAAAGACTTCGTCTATCATGAAGTATGGTTCATATTCTTATAATGCAATGCCCTTCGGGTTAAAGAACGCGGAAGCCGCATAAAGAACGCCTAGGTAATGAGATATTCGAGCATCGAATAAGGTAAGCCGATAGAGTTTTATGTTGATGGCATGTTGGTTAAGTCCCTGGGCGTAGATGGCCATTTGAATCCTTTGTAGGTAGAGTTCGGTATCCTCAGAAGGTACAACATGAAGCTCGACCCCTGGCGTCGATTTGGATAAATTCTCGAAGTCTCATGGTGTCGAGCAGAAGAATCAAGGCCACCGAGGGCCCAAACTTTCGCTGTTTCAGAGTCGGGGACTTAGACTTGAGAAAAATCACCTTCAACACTCAAAACCCGAATGAATGAATAAAGGGTCGTACCGCGTCCTTTGAGTAATAGGAAAAATTTCCTACGAACTTAACACCACGGAAGGCGAACGACTGCCAAGCAACTGGAACATGTTAATGCCCAAGTGCTATCATCGCTAAGGTATAACCTTCTCCTTTTTTTCATTCATGTTTCAGAATAACTCATTGCATGTGTTCGATCGAGAGGAATCGAAGCACCCTCCAGCTTGAAAACCTAATGTTTTAAAGCACGCATTGCACTATTTTTCCTTAGATCGGGTTTTATCCCAAACAGGTTTTACCGGCGAGGTTTTTAATGAGGAAACATCCATATGCTACCTAAGGAGCACACAAAAAGTATTCGAAGTTTCTTTTTAATCAACCTCGAATACGGGGGGCATCCCCTATGGAGGTAATCTTCTCGAAGGAATCAAGTTATGCCTACGAATTCCTCGATAGGAGAATGTTGTACTGGGCCAAACGGTCAAATGAACCGTGTCCACGTAGAATAATCGAGCCTCCGAACATGTACACACATATCAAGTAAATCAAAGAAGTTTCTTTGCTCATAAAAACGCTTTGTGCCCCAAAGAAGTTTACTACTTTCACGTAAGATGCTTCAGGGCCCAAAAACTCTCGAACACTCAGGGACTGTCATCGACAGTCAGCTCATCGAGCCGTTAAAAAGTCGAATTCATAAGATCTCAATGAGGCAACTTGGAGCTAGTAAGCCCTCGATGAGGCAAACTCAGATTTATAAGACCTCAATGAGGCAACTTCAAGCTAGTAAACCCTCGATGAGGTGACATCAAATTTATAAGACCTCAACAAGGCATACTCAAAATTCTAAGACCTTAGAAAAAAGGCATATCCTGATATTAAGTCTGAGGCTATATATTCGAACTTGTAAGACCTCTTAAAAGGCATACCCTCGATATAGACGCTGAGGTCATCTCACCCGGGGACTAAAGGCTACGGCCGAATATAAAGACTACGGTCATATTAAAAGGCTACGACCGAATTCAACACGGCTCAGAGACGTCCGAATACCGCCATAAAACTTAAAGGCCTTCAAATACTTCGAAAAGAATCGGTTAATCAGGATACCCTCGGCATAAGCAAAGGAGCTTCAACAACATCAGGTCCGAAAAATGAAAAGGCTTCAAAACGATCAGCCTTGAATAAAAAAGGCTTCGAAAAAATTAGCCTTCAATAAAAAGGCTTCGAAATATCAGCCTTAGAGAAAACCTCACAAGGTACTCAATAACCGTCACATATCGACTTATAATCGAGGTTCTTATTCGAGCCATCGAAGAGTCGGACAACATGCCAAGTCATAACCAAAACATTAAAAGTCTTTAGCCAAAATGAGGGAAAACAATAGCCATATTAGAGGTCGAATCGACCCAATTTAAAGAGCCTAAGGTCCAATCTAAATAGCCTAAGGGCCAATTTGTAAGACCTCAATGAAGCAACTCCACACTTATAAGACCTTAAAAAGGGCATAACTATGATATCAAGGCCAAGGCCATAATATCGAACTTATAAGACCCCTAAAACGGCATACCCTCGATATGAAGGCCGAGGTCATCTCACTCGAGGACTAACCATAAGATCTCGATGAGGCAAAATCGAGCTTACAAAACCTCAACGACAAGCATAAGAATTTATTTCAAAAAACCAACGGAAAGATGGGAAACGACGAAAATCAAAGATTCTTTCATATATAATAAACGTTCACGAAACATATTCACAAAGCTCACGCTTGGAGCCATTACACAAAAAATAAACAAATAGAGGCCTAATCTACCATCAGGGCCACTTGATCGAATGAAGTTCCTTCAGGAATAGTGCCTTCAACAGTTTGGCCCTCGGCCTCCTGGTCGTAAGCGGATTCCTCCCCCTCGGTTACTTCGTCTTCATCTTCATCATCTTCTGATCCACTGGACGAATCATCATCGAAAGTAAGCAGAGCTACCGTTTCCTCTTCTAGGGCCCTCACTCTTCCGATCTCGGCAGAAAGATCGAAACCCCCCGCGTGTGCTTCCTCGAGAGCCTGCCTCCGAGATCTTAGTTGAGCATGATCAAGGGCTCGAGTCAGCTTGAGATCAGCCTCTTCACATATCCTCTTGGCTCGAGCATTAGCAGCATCAGCATCTTCCCAGTACGAGGATATAAGTGTGTCGGCTTCGGACTTGGCTGTGGACAGCGCGACATCCTATTCGACATGGAGATCCTTATACTTATTCCTTTCCGTCCTTACATCTCTAAGTTGATGCTCAGCCGAGGTCAGATTCTCTCGAAGAGTATCTCGCTCGAAGGCCATCCCATCAATGCGGCGCTCGAGTCCTAGGATCTCGATATCCTTGACTCTAAGCCTCTACGGCATCAGGTCATCTTTTTGCTTAAGCTGTGAAAACCAAGTTAAGACACTAAATGCTAATGTTGAACAAGCACAAAAAATAAACATACGAAGACTGTATTACCTTCTCGTCGAGATCGGCCCATTCTCGAGATACCGTCTCCAAGCATGTTTAAAGGTCGTGCAGTTTCTCCTCTTTTTTGGCGAAAATAGATCATAACTCATCTGCTTCCAATAAGAGCCTCTTGCACTCCTCCTCATAGTGAGTCAACTCAGCTTGAGACTTAGCGAAGGCCTGATTATAAAAGCAATATGGCTTAAAAGCATAAAGGAAATAAATCATAAAAATGAGGATCAAAATGCAAGGCGTAATCGTCAAAAGATTACATGTTTACAAAGCTTATCGACTTCCTCGAAAATGAGTGAGGCATTAATGTCGGGGATTTCCTCGACCCTGACAAAGTATCCCTCGAACGCATCCTTCTCCCCGAGGGATGCCCCTGAATCGGGGGTCTTCATATTACAGGATACCTAAGAGAGAATGTCGAACCAGGCGGAGAGTCATCTACATTAACAACCCCGGCCAAATTGATCGGGGCCTCCTCTTGCCTACGGGGAGATTCAGAACTGGGCTCCCCGAGATCATCTACAGAATGCCCCTCGGCTCGGTAAATGTTTTGGCCGTCGACCGGCTCAAAAACTTCATCTGACCCACCCTCGAGGATCTCTTCAGCCCGAGGTGGAGCAGTATCAGCATTTTTTTGTTCGGAAGCCTTCGGCTCAACAGTCGTCGGCTCATTAAGCTTCGAAGAAACCGTGCTTCTCTCTTCGCCCTCAGCTCGAAGGCCCTCTGCCACGTTCGGAGTCAAGGCCGCTGAATCGACCTTAGACTTGTGAACTTTAGCCTTCTTCGGCTTCGAGGACTCAGTTGGTGATTTCATCTTTCTCTTCTGTTCCTTAATGAATTTTGGGGTATCTGCTTCCCCGGACGGGGATTCCCTCATAAAAAAGGCCTCTCCTAGGCCTACGCAAGCAAATAATATAAACACAAAAGTGAGAATACATTCAAGGGATATCTTCTTCAGGTAGTTCAAGTATGGCGGAAGTAAAACCTCACCATGGTTTTTGGCCTCCCATCGGGTCTTGGCCAGATCGCGCCACATGCGCTTAGTGTATGGGCAGTTCAAATCAAGCTTACAAACCCAGCCCGGGAGATCCTTGAACGTGTCGGGATACCACTTGATAGCTGCTTTATCAAAGGAAGTTAGTTCGAAGGGAAGATGGTCTAAAAGAAAGAGAAATACTCAATTTACTTACGATTCATATTCCATTACTCGGGGAATGGCATACTCAATTTACCGACGTCCTAACTCAGACAAAGCAGCTCATCTACCCCCTGTACTTGTCCTCATTGATGCTGGCAAAGAGGACCTTCGAAGCCCGGCGTTGAAGCTTAATCAGGCCGCCTCGATGAAGTCAGGGGCTATACATTCTAATCAGATGGTCGAGGGTAAAAGGCATCCCCTCGATTATGTTCGAAAAATATCGAATCATGTAAACGATGCGCCAGAAAGATGGATAGATTTGACCGAGTGTCACCCGGTATTGCCTACAGAAATCAAGGATTACAGGGTCTATCGATGGCGAAGATGGTTCTACCGGGCCTAGGGTAAAAGGATATGTATACACACTAAGGAAACTGGCTTTATGTGTTGTTATGTCCTCCTCGCTAGAAGGGATCTCCACATGTACCGCCTCCCCTCAGCGGCAAGTCAGCCTTCACTTTCTCAGTGTCAGTTACCAGGCTGATGTATCGGGACACGGGTTCATATCACCCCAGTTTCGAAGAAGGTTTGTCGTCCTTGAAGTTGGAAAACATTTCACAAAGTCCTGGGATACACTCCTCAATGTGAGGAGGCACTACTTCTTCTCTTAGACGAGAATGACGGTGAAGGGGTTTCTTCCTTTTGGGAAACAGTCATTCAAGTCTTTGTCATTCTTGCTGCAAAAATCTCAGAAGAAGAGGAATGAATTGATTGAAAGATGAGCACGAGAGTGAAGCAAGAAAAAGAGTTGTTAGCGCTCTAAAGATATTGTAAAAAGTAAAGGTTCAAGGAGTGAAGGATTGGGGTATTTGTAGGCGTGAGCTATGCGTATTGGAGAAGGTGAAAGGATGGCCAGCCACCATTTTCGAATTATGGCCTTTCGAGAATCGTGCAGGCGAAACTCTTGCGCACCCTTTCTGTCACAACAACCAATGACTTCACGTGACTGATGTCATGATGGGGGCATCGAAGAGTCAAAGAACTCAAATCAATTCTTATCATTTCATTCTAAGAAACGCGGGGACAATATGTGTACGGTCGATATCGGGGACTCTAATATCGAGGTCTTTGAAGCATGCCAAGCCCGATCTCGAGGGGGGTTAAAATAGAATCTGAATTTTGACCTCGAGGTACATGACTAGAGAAGGCATATCGAAGGCCCAACACGGTCTTACCTCGAATTTGAGCTAAATCGACGACCGTCATGGAAAGGCGGGAATTTTCTAAGAACATGTGGTTAGAACTAATGAGGTCTGCAAAGGTTGTACAAGTCCGTACAAAGCCATTATACAGCTGTACCAATAGATTGTCTCTGTCATAATTATACATGTACTATGTTGGGTTTACCCATCTTATATAAAGAGGACCCTTCCATTCTTGTAAGACACGAACACTTACTGCAATACAGGATTCTACATTCTTTTCATGCTCAACACTATCTCACAACTTTATTGTTCTTTGCTTTAGTGTTCTTCATTTATTGCTATTAACGGACCTAGAGACCCCGATTCCAGCAATCTCGAGGCCCTAATATTGTGCCTACTGTGATTAGCTTATCCCATTCTCCCTATTCACACTTATTATTTCTTGATTGTCAACTAGTATTAAGATAAATCACATATTTTTAGAACCACAAATCAAATGTAATTGTTAATACCATTTTCAAGGTAAACAATGTCCTATGGCATGACGTCTTCAAACTCCAGTAGCAGCTCATTCATGTTTTTTAACCCATTTCTTCAACTACAAAGCCGAGATGTTCTCAGTGGTCATCTTCATTGGCATGTACGGGATAATCCAGGGCTTGACCCCATTTATTCCCATCATCAGTAGCATGTCAGCAAATGGTACGAACATGATGTTGGTTTGCCTTAGGATTTCCAACCCAACTATCAACTCAAAGTCATCTATGATCACCACGCTCAGGTTGAATTTTCCAACATAAGGGCCAAATTTCACTGGTACTTCTTTGGCTATTCCACCCACTGGCTGAGGAGGTGAGTGTATAGCCTTGACACGACCTCTGCTCTTTCCTAACACTAGACCAAGACGCTCCACCTGAGTCGAGGCTAAATAGTTGTGGGTAGCACCCATGTCAATTATTGCCCGAATGGGCTTGATATTTACCTTCATCTCGACGAATATTAAGGTCTTCTCTTGTTTAAGAAGAGTCCTCTCATCCTCCTTCCTTTTCCCTTTATTGGTGATTGGGCAGGGGTCCTTCTTCTTACGGATAATCACCTGAGTTGGCGATGTCCTCGGAACCTTACTTGCAAGATAATCATAAGGCTCGTGTTGGCTTTGAGGTTTGTTCCCCTCTCCCAAGTGTTCTCCTCTGCATCACACCCCTGCTATTGCACCAAAAACTCATGGTGATGTTTCCATGAGGTGTTAATCACTCGATTGTCGAGAATAACTTCAATAGGGCTTTTCCTAGTTGAATTGAGGCCTCAAATACTGGGTATTGTGAGTTAGAACTGTGAAGTATCCTCCATGTCTTCCCAAAAAGGTTTCAAAAGACTGACATGGAAGACAGGATGGATTTTTCCCCACGCTGGGGTATCCACCCGGTATGCAATTTTCCCAATGCGTCTTTCAATGGACAAGGGTCCAATGTATTTTTGCAATAGGCAAGGGTCATGGACCCCTGCAAAAAAGTACCGCATTGGTATTTTGACCATAAATTTGTCTCCTACTTGTTATTCAACAAAGCAACAACTCTTATAAGCATGCCTCTTCATCCGCTTTTGAGCTTTGACAAGATAGACTCCAAATTTCGTTTCAATTATTTTGAGAAGCTAGCAGCTCGAGTAGATTTTGACATGTTTGGTGCATTCACAGTGTGAGGGAGTAGCGGTTGTTTTCCGATAACAATTTTAAAAGCACTTTAGTTTGTACTAGAGCTCTTTTGTTATATGAAACACAATTGAGCAACATCCAGAAGCTTCACCCAATTCTTCTACGATTCGGTTACAAAGTGGCGGAGATATTCCTCTGGCAAGCCATTGAACCGCTCCAACTGGCCATCAGATTGCAGATGGAAACTTGAGCTGTGAATCAATTTTGACCCGAGGCACTTAAAGAGTTGGGTCCAAAAATTGCTAGGGAAGCGTGAGTGGCTATCATTAATGATGTATTTAGGCAGGCCCCAATATTTGACGACATGAAAGAAGAAGAGTTGAGTTGTATCTTCTGCTGATATATATTATAGGGCTTCTATAAATGTAGCATACTTGGAAAACCAATCCACCACTACCAAGATAGTTGTAAGATCTCCGACCTTGGGCAATCCGGTGATGAAATCCAGGGCAACGCTTTCCCAAGGTATCTTTGGGACAGCTATTTGTTCCAAGAGTCTCGCTTGTGCCAAGCGGTCCGACTTGTCCTTCTGGCATACTAGACAAGTCTTCACATACTGAGCGACGTCATCGACCATTTGAGGCTAATAATATGCACAACGAAGTAATGCCATGGTACGTTCTTCATCGGGATGACCGGCCCACAATGTATCATGGCATTCTGCCAGAAGAGTCCTTCACGGATCTCCTCCTTTAGGAACATAAAGTCGGTTTTCTTTCACTTTCAGGAAAACCATCTTCCATGTAGAACTGGCGAGTCTTACCTTTCCTACCAAATCAACCAAATACTGTGCAGTAGGATCCTTGATGAGTAGATCCTATATTTGGACTTTTATGGTGGTGTCTATTTCGCCCTTAGGGTGGCGAGTAGGCAAATCGATACTAGATTAGCTCTCCAACTAAGAGAATCAGCAACATGATTAGTCTTCCCACTTCGGTACTCCAGGTTAAAGTGAAATTCCGCTAGGAGTTCCAGCCACCTGGACTGTCGACCATTTAGGTTTTGTAGGGTCATGAAATGGCTAACAGTTGTGTTGTCTGTCTTGACCATGTACGAGGTTCCCAGCAGATAGTGCCTCCAAAGGTGTAAGCAATGAACGACAACGAGTAATTCTTTCTCGTGGGCGGCATAACATCGCTCTGCATCTTTCAGCTTCTAGCTCTTGTTCGCTATATGATGCCCTTCTTGTAGCAAGACTCCGCCAAGAGCATAGTCGGAGGCATCCGTTTGTACCTCGAATGGCTTGGCCAAATCAGGGAGGGAAAATACGGGGCTACTAGACATAGTTGCTTTCAATGCGTTACAGGCCTCCGCTCGCCTAGGCCCCCAATCCCAGGGCGTGACCTTCTTTAGGAGTTTTGTTAATGGCACTTCAATGAATGATTAATTTCACAAAAATCACTCATGAAAGTTGC
The DNA here is from genome assembly GCA_005239505.1 of Nicotiana paniculata. Taxonomy (NCBI): domain Eukaryota; kingdom Viridiplantae; phylum Streptophyta; class Magnoliopsida; order Solanales; family Solanaceae; genus Nicotiana; species Nicotiana paniculata. The sequence continues at coordinate 172,036 of ML359356.1, forward strand.
ACAGTCCAAGGAACGCTCTCAAGGCGTGGATATCCTTAGGCGGCGGCCAATCTGTGATAGCCTGAATCTTTGTTGGTCCATCTGGATCCGCCCTTCCTCAATGACATGTCTGAGGAAGTCAATCTATTTTTTTGCAAAGGATAACTTCGGTAGCTTCGCATATAATTTATGCTCCTGCAATCGGGCTAGGATCTTTCGCAAGTGCTCTAAGTGTTCTTCCAGTGTTTGGCTATATACCACAATGTCATCCAAGTAGACCACCATGAATTCGTTAATGTACTCTCGGAAGACCTGGTTCATTAGGGTGCAAAATGTGGCTAGGCGTTAGTCAAGACGAATGGCATATCCAGGAAGTCGTACCACCCATATCTTGTCACATAGGTCGTCTTGTGTTCATCACCCTCCGCAATCCAAACTTGCCAATAACTTGTCTTCAGCTTGTATGGGGACTTGGAAACCACGATGATCCCTATGTCTAGCATTTTCATCAACTGTATCCGAAGCTCGATGAGTTCGGGTTATGATATTCTGTAAGGCGCTCGAGTGGATGGCTTCGCACCTGGCACCAAATCAATCTCATGGTCCACAATGCACCTAGGTGGGAGTCGCTTTGGAATGTCCTATGGCATGACGTCTTCAAACTCCAGTAGCAGCTCCTTCACGGGTGCAGGGATGGGACCCGAGGAGCATTCTATATCTTCAATACAAAGGGTATCCAGGAACGTGGGTTTATGTATTTTTACCCCCTTCTTAAACTGCAAGGCCAAGATGTTCTCAGCGGCCATCTTTATGGGCATGCACAGGATAATGTAGGGCTTGACCCTATTTCTTCCCATCATCAGTAGCATGTCAGCATATAGTACGGGCATGGTGTTGGTTTACCATAGGAATTCCAACCCAACTATCAACTCGAAGTCATATATGATCACCATGTGCAAGTTGAATTTTCCTTCTTAAATTCCAAGCTTCATTGGTACTTCTTTGGCTATTCCACCCACTGGCTGAGGAGGTGAGTTGATAGCCTTAACACGACCTCTTCCCTTTCCTACCACTAGACCAAGGCACTCCACCTGATTCGAGGCTAAGTAGTTGTGGGTAATACATGTGTGTATCTTCGCCCGAATGGGCTTGCCATTTACCTTCATCTCGACGAACATTAAGGTCCTCTCTTGTTTAAGAGGAGTCCTCTCATCCTCCTTCCTTTTCCCTTTCTTGGTGATTAGGTAGGGGTCCTTCTTCTTACAGATACCGACATTGGTTCCTGCTAGGGCCTCAAAAATAGAGCCAACAATTGCATTGAAGGCACTTACTGGTTTAGTCTGGTTCACATCATCTGCGTCATCATTTTTTCCATCATCAAAAGCTTGATGGGCGTTCATCTGTGCATGTGGTAATTCGTTATTCCAATGTGGTTCGCCGCAATAAGGGCATCCTCAAGGGGGGTTTCCTCCCCCAATCATTGTTGTTAGATGTAGTGCTAGTTTGGTTGCACTCTGATCTCCTCCACTTCTGCTAGGGCCACCAGTGCTAGGTTGGCCCCCTTTGTATCCCCCTCGGACAGGCTAACGAGGCATATCCTTCTGAGCTTCCACTTAATACTCCCCATGGCACCCTGCTGTTTGGATCCCCTTGGGTAAAGTGTCTACCCTTTTTCTTTGTAGCTCCACACAGGCATAAGGTTTCAACCCTTCCAGGAATGTGAAGAGCTTGTCTTTGTCCATCATGTCACGAATGTTCAACATGAGCACAGATAATTCTCGCACGAAATCCCGCACTGATTTGGTCTAGCAGAGCTCCCGTAGCTTTCTCCTTGCATTATACTCAACATTTTTGGGGAAGAACTGTAGGCATATGGCTTCCTTCAGTTCTGCGCCTGTCTCAAAAGCATCTTCACCGGCCCTGATGGCTTCGTACTTCACCCGCCACCAGATTTTAGCATCACCCTGAAGATACATGGCAGCAGTTGTTACCTTCTTAGCTTCTTCTAGACCCCCCTCCCCCACGGCATCAAAGTATTTTTCGATGTCAAAGATGAAGTTTTCCACTTCTTTGGCATTCCGAGATCCACTGTAAATTTTCATTTTTTGTGCCACGGGGGCGAGGTTCACAACACCCCCATTTGGTTTTCGCATTGTCACGCACCAAACCTGGGGAGGCGTGACTGGCACCCGGTGCCACGCTGGCCCGAGCGAACCACTATGTAACTCATTCATTCTTTTTGTAATTATCATTGGACAACATGGCCACAACTCATAATGTACAATTGTAAGTGGGCAAATGTCATATCAATGAACCATCGTTCATAAAACATGAATACATGTGGGCCGTCAAGGCCTCTGACATACTATACAAACTAAACCTCTGTCTACAAAGCCTCTAGGATTTATTGAGATCAAATGGGATAGGGTACCGGCCTACCCATAAGTCTGTAGTAAAACTCTGACGCGATGACTCATAGACTTGGTTGCACTCCGAATGAGGTGGAGTCTTATTGATCCTTCACTGAATGCCAATCTCGTCTACTATAAGGGCTCGTTAAACTGATTATCTATACATGCAGGCATGAATGCAGTGTCCCCAACAAAAGGACGTCAGTACGAATAATATACTGAGTATGTAAGGCAGAACTGGAACGTAATAATAAGTCAACATTAATTAAAGACACATATAATCAACCTGTAAGCCTAGATAGCTCTGTAAATCATGAAATATTTATTATGTCATGCATATGCGTACAAATGTCATGTAATGCATAGGTCTGTACGTACATAACATCATCAATCCTCTGAGGGCATCCCATCATATCATTTCGGCCACTGTGGGCAAATCATCAACGTATACTAGTTGATCAGGTGGTGATGCGCCCATATCCCATATATATATATATATATATATATATATATATATATATATACATACATATATTTATACGCGTATAACGCCACTGGTCATGGATCAATGTACATGTATAAATGCATGAAATGTATAAGAAATACATTAATAAAATTTTCTCGGAATGCCATAAAAATCAATATGCCTTTCGGATAAACATTATCAAATACATATTTTTCTGGGACCCACATAAGATAATAATAATTCACATGGGGACTCAAGAATATAGACACCCCTAATATTTCTATGAATAGAGTAATTTATGGAAACCATGCGTTTTCTCGTTTCTTCTGTATAATTTGGATCATGCCAAAAAGAAAGAAGGAGTAGCTTTAACATATCTGAGGTAAGGAAAACTCTGTATAATGCTCTTGGAGAAGATTGTACCGTACTCCTTTAGAACCACAAAATTTTACCTTGTTATGATTCTAACAAATTCTCGTTGGAATTGTGTTGTTGCAATTTAGAACCGCAAAATTGGATTGAATTTTTGTTTCTGTTCTTGAAGGGTTTTGAAGTAGGAAGAATGGTATATCATTCCTCTTCACATGTGAATATCCATAACCAGTTTCCCATATTAAAAGTATCTAATAAATGAAGAGCCAGCTCATCCAGTGACCGAAGTGAATCATTTCATTCAACATATCTCATTTCTTTTCTTAACAAGTTGACTTTTGAAGGAATATAATTTTTTCCTACTTCGCTACAGTTGATGCAATGCACAGTAGTGACACCTATCTCTTGGTTCAGAATTCATCTCTAGTTATCACTGATATAAATGTCATATGTAAGTGTCTTATGTACCTTACTTTAGATAGCCACCTAATCAACAATGACTAAGAGTCATTTGTTTGGTTAGTGGCTTGCTGCCACGTGGGAGTAGGGTGGGGATTTGTTAATCTTATCTACTTATTAGGTAATTAGGTAGTGTTTCGTTATCCGATAATTAATCAATTACCCGCATAATTAAGAATTGTCTCAAATTACTTAAAATACTACTATATTTTAATACATTTTACGTACCCTACTATCATGGTCATGTGGTACTATATAAAATCAATACATATACTATTATTTTGTTAAAATATCCATGTAAAAACATATATATTTTCTCAACTTCTAATTTTTCTAATCTCATCTAAATAGTAAAAATTTCGTACGCTTCATTCTTAAAATGGTAAAAAAAGATAACCTTTTTCTTGGGAGAAAATGATTCCTATCTTTACCATAAAGAAAATCTCATAATTTTTCTTATGTTATATGTATAATTTATCACATCCGAAAATAGTAATAATGATAACTCAAAATTATATTTATATAACTTTTACTAAAATACTCCACTTAAAAGAAAATACCATATTAACATAATATCTAACGGTATCCTTTGCCTTCTTACCTATACAAAAAAAAATGTTACCATATGGCCTAATTTAAGTCTAATTCTCATTTTATGTTTATTCGCTTATCCAATTTTTTTTCTAGCTATAGTTGTATTGAATAATGAAAGGTGAATCAGTACTGTAAAATATATTTTTTATTTTTTTCTTAGTGCTACTTTATATGGATAATTCTCAATAGATGTTTTGTAGTTGCATTTGATATGATTGACTACTGCTTTTAGAATTTACATTTTGATTTGACAAACTATTAGAATATCATAGAAAAATCGATTTGTTTTTTTGCACTAAGTTAAACAAACAAGATTAAAAAGATTTTGAAAACTCTTTATTGTTAAGTATGGTCAATTGCTCATGAGGTAGCAATATCACAGGTTTTTTAAACTTACGGAGTCTTACAATAGTCGCAAATCCTCTATAACCTCATGAATTGTCTTAGTCCCTTCAAGCTCATGTAGATTTACTATGGCCCATCCTAATGCTAAGGTACGAGATGTAACACGCATCCTCGAAGTAGGCCTTGTAAAGCAGCATTAACAACATTGAGCTGGTATGTTAAGTTGTCTATACTTTGCTGCATGGAAGTCACTTGTCTTCCTCTTGTGCCCTGTAGGCTAAATCCTCAACACGCTCCTATTGGAAGCCCTCGAATTTAACAATAATTTTGGCTCCCTCTATGGTTGTCGTTTACCGCTCTCTTTTAGAGTTGGACTGATATTTTTTATATCAACTTCGTCCTGGAGCATTCTGCAATCCAGGTTGTCCAACCTTTACACTAGGCTGGTTCTTATTTCAGACACCGTATCCACAATGGGTCGTAATACATCAAACGTCTCTTCAAGGACCGCAATGCGCTCCCCATGATTCACCATGGTCAGAAACGGTGGTAATGGTAATGTATTCCCTCGCCCGATGTCGAGCCTAGGCTCTAATACCAACTATTACGTGGCGCCTTCTTGAGATTCCTTGGAAATGCGACGTAAGGCTAAGAAGATGATGTTAGTGCAGTTACTATCCGCCAACTGAGGTCCCCTCCGTATGCTAGACGAGATTGTCAGTGCCACACGAGAAAACCAATTTCAAGAGCAATTGAGGGAACATAAATGAGAATTGAGAATGAAAGAAAGCTTGATTGCATTAATGAAAGCTATTACAGAAAAGCAACACGGTGTCGAGGGGGAGAGACACTAATACAAAGAATTGTTTGCATGCTAGAAATTTTAATTGCTTGATCCCCCCTAATAGTGCTAAAAAACCAAAGTTACAAGACTTGACCTAACTAACATAGAGGGACATAATGGAAGTAATTGAAATAAAACCACTCTATATTTACAATGAAAAGGACTTAATTTTCTACAAGGTAGAAACAGATCAGTTGTCAGCAGCCTTGTCTTTGGCATCACGGTCTGTGCGCGCGGTGTTATATTCGCGCGCAACACTGTTAGCATCTGCCTGCGGCTGATCACTGGCGAGAGCTGTTGGTAGGGCGACAGAGGCACATGTGCGCTTGTCACTTGGCCCAGCCAAGACCAAGGGGACATCCATGGCGCTAGGATGCCATGGGGCGCGTCCAAGAGGTCATGGGGCATGGCTGAAAAGACGCCCATGACATAACTCATGTAACATATTAAGTTGTGACCATAGGGCTTTGGCATTGGTACATTCAAGAAAAATATGTTAGAGGGCTCCTCTTTGTGACAACTAGGGCACAAATTATGGGGGGTAATGCTAAGCTCTCTTTGTGACTATTATGGCACAAACTATATGGGATAATGCTAAGCTTATATCGATAAAATTTTGTGGGTAGACGTTCATGACTACATAACCATACGATTAGCATTACTGTCTGTCTATTCGTATAATTTTACAAGTCGTTGTATCTGGTAATGTTTGCAACAATCTAACCATGTCAAACTACACTAATATTTTACAATTATATAAAGATCTTTCAAGTGAATGTTTAGTTAATATAGAAAAAGCATTTAACTTGATTTCCGGTAAGTTGCTGCTAATAAAACTTGTGTATCTATTAGGTGTTGATTTAATAAATAAATATTTATGTCTATGCAAAAATATTTCTACAATCATAGAAAATATTAGTGAAAATATAGTAAGATTAAGTCAAGGCCTACTGAGTTTTCAAGTCAGCAATTACAATCTATCTTCTTACCAAAGTAGCAAATTACCAACTTCTCTGGATGGTCCAGCAACTTTATAATATTCATTCTCCATGGAAAAGATTTTATTGACATGTTCAGGTTTGTGACATAATCCTAAGAATGACATAATGTTTGCTACTTCTATGCTCTTGAGGTCTCCTACATCATCAATTACAAGGATAATCTGTGGTTGCGTGTGATCCACTGTTGCAGCTTTTACCTCTTCACCTTAACAGCCATCAAACAGTCAATCCAGATGGAGTAACCACTTCCGGGGACATTAAATGAACAAACTCATGCCAAATACAACATAAGTTTAAAATGTGTCGGAAACAGCACCCTACGGTGTGGCTTAGGGTTCAAAACCACGGAAATCAAAGTTCAAATTTCAGCAAAGACAAAAAATCTATTTCCCTAAACATCCCCAATTTCATTCTCGTACCGTTCTCTCTCTGGCATATTTCGTCAGCTCGAAATGCTATAGTTTTTCTCTCACCTGTAAAACTGCTTTCTTCCTCTCATATCCTCAACATGACGGCCGATTTCTTCCATATTGCTATCTTACCACCATCTTCACATAACCGTATCCCCATACAACTTCAATGGCACCCCTAGCAATACCCCTTTCAAACTAAACACTGATGGATCACCCCACATAGATACCGGCCAGGGAGGGATTGGCGGTGTCATACATGACTCCTCGACTTTTCGGGACATCACTTCTTGCATGGGAGTGTTGAATCTGAACCACGTGCGCTATATCATGGACTGCAATTGGCATATATTCATGGATACAAACCTATCGAGTGAACCTAGATGCTCAAACATTAATTAATATATTACAGATTTCACACCCTTTATATACTAATCTTATACATGATTGTAGGTTCTTGCTAGGGCAACTAGATGATCTTGTCATACTTTACACATACATGTTCTTGGAGGAAGATCGCTCAGGTACACTTTTTGTCAGAAGGGTTGCACCATCAGCTCTATAAGACGCAACCTGTCCACAAACTCCTCTCAGACAACCTGTTTGTAATTTCAGAAATATGGATGTTAACAGTAGTAGTAATTTCCCTAGATCCCCCCTTGTAATCAGGGGCGAAGCTACGTAGCCCATGGATTGTCAACTGACCACCCTTCATCGAATAATTACACGGTATATATAGGTAAAATATTAGATTTTAGTGATATATAATATATATTGAACACTCTTTATCGAAGATTTTTTACCTCTTTCGAGTTTGAACACCCTAGATAAATTCCTGGATACGCACTCCTTGTAACGACCCACTACTAGGTTGCCCCCTTAGGTTAGTATCTACGCTTTTTAATGCTTCTTGTACTGCTACGCCTTAGGCCTCATTTGTTTGCACTTAATGGAGGTCTGAATCTTAATCATCCAGATCTTAGACATTAAGAGCCTTTGTTTTTAAAGTCTAAATTTTAATTATTCAGATCTTAATCAATAAGTGTGTTTGTTTTTTTACTTCACAACCACTTAATGTGTCTGAATAGGTCTGTATGATTAAGATCTATAACAGAGACTTAATTTCATTAAGATGCTATCACATATTCATTATTAACTGTCACCACCGCCTACCATTATCAACTACCACTATGCCACCACTACCATACTCAATCATCCCCACCACCACCACCTCCACCATCATCAAGCCACCATCATCTTCAATCATAGCCGCCACCATTATCGAACATCACCACCCACTATCCCCACCACTCCGACCACCATATATCATTCTCACCCACAATCAACACTCATCCACCTTAACTACCACAACTGACCACCCTATCACCATCAACGACCACAGTCGACACTGCTCATTATTATAACCTACCACCACCCACCCATCCACCACCTTTCTTAAGTCACAACTATACTACCTCCACCCGCCATTATTAACTATCACCACCCACCACCACCATCCTCAATCATAATCTCCACCACTACCAATCGCTACTAGCTACTAGCAACTAGCATGAACTACCGTCATCAACCAAAACTATCACCAACCATCGCCTCTAGTCGACATTCACCCGTTAGCTATCACCATCAACAACTATCATATTTAAAAATATATATATTTTATTGATAGAATATTAGATTAGTTATTATTTTATTTGATTTTTATATTTATTAATTTTCAAATAAAGATAAATTTTATACATTCAGATGTTAAAAATCAAACAGTCTTAATTATTTCTATTCAAATCTTAATACACATTTTAATATATTCAGATGTGTATTCAAATTAAGAAGTGTTAATCTTAATATATATCTTGATATTCAGATGTGTATTCAGATCTAGACGACCACTGTTACCCCTTAAACCACAAATAAAAAAAATAAAGAAATGATCACGCCATGCTCAATTGACATATACCGAGGTCCAATCCAAACACCATTTTTCCTATCTAAACCCTACTACAGGTTAACGCCATAATTGGTGACTAAAAACTTCCTTAATTATAACGTTTTTTGCCTGGCAAAAGAAACCAGTCACTTTGTCAGATCTCATCAGACAAGACTACAGGTACACTTCGCCTGTTTCATTTGTCACAAGATCACCTGTATATTGTACTGAGAGAGAGACAAGGACACTGTTCACTTCAAATTATAGAACTACCAGCCCTCTCTCTGTCGAAGAAGCTCACCTCCTTCAATGGAGGTTGCTTACGCCCGATCTGTCTCCGAGGTATTCTCAATTGTACCATTTCTGCTTAAACTGGATTCTCTCAAGACCCAATTTTTATAACAATTCTGCAATTCCATTTACAGGTTCTTGAATTCTTTGGCGTGGATCCAACTAAAGGTCTTACGGATATACAGGTGCATATATTTAATAATCTTACTGCTTCATCATTTTTTTTTTCAGTACAATTACAAACAACAACTATTACTCTTAATCATTTTATTTTATTTTATACCGCAGTAATGCTGTATAAAATGACTCTTTTTCCCATCGGTTAAGAACATTTCAAGAATTTGTTTACTTAAGCATACATGTATCTTTGTCTTTCTTCAGCCGTGGTTAGGAAATGAGTTTTTTTGGGTTGTGGTGTAATTCTTTTTCTTTGTTTTCCCAGGTTACACAACACGCCAGATTATATGGCAAAAATGGTAATCATTCTCTTCCATTTACTTCTCATGCGCTATGCCTGCATATTCGGGAATATTTCTGGGATCAGGATCTTGTATAGTGTAAATAAATACAAGTTACAGTACTTTGTTGTGTCCTATTTTATCACATACTTAATTGGCTATGCTGCACGCATCATTGCCATCTTGTAAAACTATTGTTTTTGTGAAGTATGAGTTCACAGGAAGGAACTCAGAGCCAAAATATGTGCAATGTGACTCCTTTATGCCCTTAAATTCAGTAAGCGGAACATTATATGCATATGCACACTTTAATTATAGCATACATTGTGCTAGTGGGAATTGGTCTTAGGTTTGTGGGCGTTCTTTTGATGTAAATTCATAGAATCTGTAGAGAGATTCCTTAGCCAGGTCTTTCGAGAAGGAAAAAAGGTTCCTAGAATTAGAATCTTCTAGTTTAGTAAATTTAACAAGATTAGTGCTAGTGTTTATAAGTTCATACTACATCCAATAGATTTAGGTTCCGAATGTAATTATGATGCTTAGGTAGCTATCATTTCTAAACTGTATTGTAATTTTTGGCTAATGGCGGAAAACAATTGATGAGCTGATTAAGCAGCTAGTTCAATTTGGGTGTTATAACAGGTATAGGATGTGGAGAATAAAGTGAAGTGTTTGGATCCAAGAGTTATGAGACCACAAAATGTTATAGTGTTCATGTTCTTTTTTTCTTAAGTCTTAACTAACAGCGGGGTTTGGCAAGTTCGCCTCGATTCCCCCCTGGTACCTGTTATCCTCTACCAGAACATGCATGTGGTAATTTTGTCTTTTAAGAAAAAGGATGTTGGGTCTAACTCAACCCCAAAGCTAGCTCATGAGGTTAGGGTTGTCCAAAATCATATAAGGGACCAAATATTCCACAACACACTGATGTGGGACAACTCTATACCCCTCCCACGCATGCCTGGGCCTGCCAATTGGAGCGTAGACAACATAATGTGGAGACCCAACATTGGGTAAACCAAGAATTAAGATGGGTGTAGCTTTGATACCATGTAAGGACCTTGAGTTTAAATGACCCAAGAAGCTAGCTCATGAGGTGAGAATTGCCCAAGATCACATAAGGGGACCAAATTACAGGTCCCACTGATGTGGAACAACTCAACACTTTCATTCTTTTAGACAGTGAGGGCATGTTTTGCACTGCCTTATGATTCTGGATGGGATGTCATGAATACAGTAATGTTCTAATGGGTAGGGTGAGACAATGTTTATTTCAGGAGAGGCCATTGTATTACCCCTAAACTGTCACTCAATTTTCTATTCTTTGTCTCTGACACAATAAGAAATGTTTTTTTCTCTTTCCAATTAGTATCTGTGGTGATATCCTTCTCAAAAAAATTAGTATCTATGGTGATAAGTTTTCCCTTCAACACAAACGATAAGTGGAATTTGTTTAATAAGTTATAATTTTGATAATTGTGCATGGGATTGTTTCATATTACTATATATATGCTTGTCAGTTCCTTGATTTTTGTCTTCTCTGATATCAATTTTCCCTTTGGTTGCATGTTCCATGAATGTTCTCAGTGCTGCCTCAAGAAAAAAGTAAGTTCTTTCGCCTTCCTCTCTCTCCTTTTTTCTTAGATACATACAATTAGGTGGCATCTAAAATAGGGTAAAAGATATACATGCGTAGTCAATAAGCTAACTTCTGTTTACTTATGGAGATTTTATTCCTGTGTTTCATTTAATTACTTTTAATAAAAATCTAGATTTTTGATGAACAAGTAGCATTCGTTAATAGAGAAAACAAACAGAGAAAGCTCTTGTTGAATTGATATGGTACTACAAGAGAGCTTTTTCTAGAGGAGCTTACAGTACACGGGATAAGAAAATGTTTCTAATTAACGGTATTCTTAATTACTCAACACAATTATAGAGCTGACCCAAAGGCTTAAGCCAAATTGGTCATAAATAAATGACCAGGTTAATAGTAAAGTAAGCATTTTATTGATCTGCTCCAGTTCTAATCATTACATTTTCCTCTGAACTTACGTTGCTACCATTTTTATAATTCTGAGCTATCAGGCCCTCAGGGTTTTCTGGAAATCTGTATGAATTTATAAATCTCTCCTGAGTGAAAGTGTCCAAAATTCTAACATCAGATCAAAATCTGACTCTATTGCAACCCTTACTATCAAGCTGTATTCTGGAAGATTTCTCTCATCCTTTGCATCAATAATTCTTTTCTCCCATTCTTTGTTGATCCATCTCCATAGGCTCATTCCTCAAAATGTGGTTATTGCCTTATTGGTTAGGGGTCCATTTCCTTCCATTCTGATAATTTGGTCGGAATCAGCTTTTCGTTTCCGTAGCAAAATCCCCATGCTCATTTCCCGAGACAACTTCGTATCGTGGTGTTTTAATGTCTGATGCTCGTCTCCCTTCCTATGGCAGTCACAGTGCTTTTTCCACCTTACAAGAATTTTCCCTTTTTCTTTTCTTTCTATTCAAGAAGATGCCCCTTCTGATTTTGTCTAATCTTTTCTCCCGTTTTGCTTAAATTGTGAGTGAAGTAGGCACTGGTCCAGAATGGTACTCAACTGCCTGTTTATCTAAGTCAGCCTGTCTAGGTAATGCATCCTTTGGGTAGTTAAGATTCTTTCAGATTTTTTACCACTACACCATACACTTTGCTTTTACGTTTTGCTCCTAATGGTATGCCTGATGTTGGTGATGTACCTATCTTAAATCTTGGTATCCATGCGAGCTGTTGGATATTTGTGATGTTCCTCATAGAGGAAAAGCTACTCTTTTCAAAATAAGACTACTCTAATATAGTTCAACTGATCATCCTTGTCTTCATGTGAAAACAGTGTGTCATCCATGCGAGCTGTTGAATATTTGTGATGTTCCTCATAGAGGAAAAGCTACTCCTTTCGAAATAAGACTACTCTAATATTGTTTAACTGATCATCCTTGTCTTCATGTGAAAACAGTGTGTCATCTGCAAAGTGGATGCTGGAAATCTGTACTTACTCTCTTTGAAGCCAGTTGTCAACCCCATCCTTTCATCCTTATCAATTTATTCTACTAAGAGTATCCATCACAATTATTAATAAGGGTGACGATGGATCTTGTTTAATGCCTCTAGAAGATTATCGAAGCCTTCACCCTTGCCATTTAACAAGACGAGGACTTAAACAGTGCATTAATCCACTCAATGCTTAATCAACTTTCACTTTTCATTTTCTCTAGAACTGAGATGAAGAAATTCCAACTAAATGTGGTCATAGGAATTTTCTATGTCCTGTTTTTTATGATCCCCCTATTTCCTTATATTTGTTGTCAATCTAGGTACTCATTTGCAATGAGGACTTGATTCGAGATTTGCCTTTCCTACGACGAAAATATACTGTGAATAATGAAGCTCCGCATAAAAGGGCTCTTCAATTTTCTGTTTCCTAAATAGATCCCTTGATCTCCTTCTCTTTTTTTTTTCCAAGTCTAGGTACTCATTTGCAATGAGAACTTAATTGGGATTTGTCTCTCCTGCGACAAATGCATTCTGTGAATAATGAAGCTTGGCATAATACCTCTACAGTCTCTTATTAATACTATCAAGCTTATTGGTTTAAAGACCTTTAGTTCCAAAGCCCCACTTTTCTTTGGGATCAGAGAAATAAATGAAGCACTTAAACTTCCTTCAAAAGTTCTTCTCCTTATATTGTTTCTGAAACATCTCTCGATGTTCCAGCATTTATGTAAAATACGAACACCAATCTGAATCTGTCAGGGCTAGGGGCTTCTAGATCGCACTGCTCTCTCCACTTCACAAAAGTGAAACTCCATATCCTGTCCTTTGTGATATTATTGATTCCTAATCCCGTATCGTACAACATTATCTTTGTTGAATTATGTGACGAACTAAAAGCTTACGCTTTTTATTACTTTTATTATATCTTCAGCACGCCCCCTCACGTACGGGTTTGATTCTTTTATATGAGCCAAGCACGTAAAAATTCTTCGTAATAATGGATGTGGTGAGATTCGAACCCTGGACCTCTGCCTGTTCTGCTACCAGGCTGATGTGTATGACTATTGTATCTAGAAGGTTAAGCTGTTAAGAGAGCACATTTTTAATTACTTAATTTTATCTTCAACAATCTCCATTCCTTTCAGTAATTCAGGAGTTTGCAGTGTTCTATGAATATTATTAATTGAGTATGTAATAGAGTATCAGCCAGATTCAGGTGTTTCATGACCCACACCATGACATATTGAATGAACCGAAACTATCGCTGGTTTCAACAATTCAATTGAGTTGAATAAAGTTCAGGCGTTGTGCTTATTAATGAAGAAAATTTTCTTCTGATAAGTAATAATTGCTACATTGTGGCTTAGTTCTGTCTATGTATTATCATTTATTGCAGGCACTCCTTTCTGGAAGTTGGTGCTGAAGCAATTTGATGATTTGCTGGTTAAGATTCTAATTGCAGCTGCTTTTATTTCCTTTTCTTTGGCACTCGCTAATGGAGAGACGGTCTTATCAGCCTTCATTGAACCTTCTGTAAGCTAACTTGACTTCTCTTTCTTACTACCATTAGGGTACGGAGCATGGGTACAGTTCGGTGGAAGTTTTCTTCCACCAAACATAAATGTCTAATGAATAAACTAACATTAGTGTGTCATACTGTTAGTAGAATGAAACGATGTTACCGAATTTTCGCTACTTATGAACATTTTAATGTATACTTTTTCATCAAACTTAAGCTACTTATGAACATTTTAATGTATAACTTTTCATCCTTGTTTGCTTCATGATTTTTGCACATTATGCACTTTTTGCTTATAGTGTTAATAGCATCATTTTTTGATTATCTAATAGTAGCAAGGAAAAAGTATGAATAGGAAGAGACTACGTGGCAAAAGTAGCTCAGAAGTAATAATTCAATATGTTACAGCGAACATGTTCTCCGTGTGATATCGATTAATCTAAAGAAAGTGTGTTACCAAGTGCGTAGAAAAGTCTTTTGGGGGTAATTTTGAAGAACAAAATTCGTTTCATTTTTGCAGTAATCTTCCTTTTACCATAATCACAAGTTATGTTTATAGGTTATCTTGATGATATTGGCTGCAAATGCAGCGGTCGGTGTGATTACAGAAACAAATGCAGAAAAGGCTCTTGAGGTGAGCTATCCAGTTTAGAGTAAAAGTAGTTACATTGCTGTGTTATAATCCTACTCCTTTAATTTTTTTTTTTCGGTCTCCTTTTACTAGGTTGAATTCTGTACCTTCTTGATCACGTGTGCTCTTTCTTGTATATTCTGTCTTTTTGTATTCTTTTCTTTTCCAGCTCATTTTCCACAAGAGAGAATGCATAAAGTTAATTTAGAAACTAGTCGTTCCATGTGCTTAGCATCTTATTTCATTTGTAGAGAGGATTGGGCCTCTTTTATTGACAACCATATTTTGGTGTAGGTTCTCTTCTTTTTGTTTTACGACTTTTATACAGGTTTTCCCCCAATTGTTAATAAAATTATTTACCTTATCAAAAAAAGGAACATCTTATTTTATTTCCTGCGTCAGTAATTTCCATTCTTATTATATAGGACAGGATAAGCATCACATCCTCATGTTACTGCAAATTGTCATGTCTCATCCAAACGCGATCCTACGGGTCCTTCGATACACAATTTGGTGTGTATACTATAGTATTTTCCTTGTCATGGCTTTGTTCTAGTGATAAACAAATTGTTTATGGGAATTCATAGAGAATGCTTCACTTGTCCTTGATCGGTTGTGTAAGGTTTCCGAAGGGGTTTAAATAATCCTGGGATATTCTATCCATTACATCAAGGTTTTGGGTTGAATGATCAGATTCTTTCACATGGTATCATAGCCAAACTTTGGTGAGCCTGTTTGTACAACTATTTCCTTCGCTCATATTCTATCCCTTTGCGCTTCTCTCTCAACCTAACCCATGAAGTTGCTCTGGACTTCTCTCTCTCCCAAATCAGATCGTCAAACCACTGACATTGCTCCAAGCCCCCTTTGTTGAGTGTAATATGTCTCCTACTCTAGGACCACTCTTGTTGAGCTTCTTCTCTCTGCTTCAAAAGAGATAAAGTTAAAAAAAAATTCAAATCCACGTGTAAACCCTAGAATTGGGTGACACATGCCGACATGTGGGAGGATGTCCAAGAATACTACGCTTGTCCCTCGTTGGTTATGCAAGGGTTTCCAAAGGATTTTAAATAGTCCTGGCCTACTCCACCCATTTCCATAGGTTTTTGTTTGGATGCCGAGATTCTTTCACAAGAATAATATAGCAACTTGTGCATTAAATCTTTATGGTTTGTATTCTCTTAAGATCTATACAATAACTAGTACCTTGTTTTTGTTTTAGCTTCTGTAGACAGCAAAAAGTCTTTTGGTTCACATACTAGTTATGCAGGATTATAAAGCAGTGTGTTTATGTGGTGATTAATAGTTAAGGGCTTGTAATGCGGTGATAAATAATGAAGGGATTATTGCACAAGAATTAATTGCTTTAAAAGGCCATTTTCGCCTTTAGATAGGTTAACGCCCGTGTCACTAATACACATATCTACTCTACATCCTAGTCCCCATAAAATAATACATAGATTCCCGCCTAACATAATGCGGGTATTGTTTAATACAACCAACCAAATGCCGCATTAAGTATGTGGCGGTTATTTTTTCTCATGCAGCCAGCCAGATGCTAATTGAGTTATGCTTCGATTATGTTTTCTTATGCGGCCAACCAAACACTGTATTATTTTACGCTGGCATTAATTATGCCCATACAATCAACCAAACGACTCCTAAGTTGTTTGAGATGCTTTTTATTGTTATAGTTTTTTTCACACCGTTAAACTTTTCTTTTAACCGAAAAGTTATAGATTTGGTTTATGTGATTTATTGTTGTTGTTGTTGTTGTTAAACTTTTTGTTTATGTGATGTTATAGAGTTGGCACATTATGGTAAAGTGCTTGACCATTATTCTCTTGTCTAGATCTTATCAAAATTTCTGCTGTTGCTTATCTTCACCTTCTTTTTGTGAAAATTTCAAACAGTTATTGTTTTGATTTAACACTATCCATTTGGGTAGCGTTTACCTGTTAATATTGAGCTGTAATCTCTAAGTTTCTAGTTAATCCATCTTTCTACATGTTCTTGGCATATACCTTTTAAATTGTTTATTTCTGTTCTCTCACCCCCGGCTATAACAACCTCTTTCCATTTAGCAAAAAATCCACCGTTCATGGTCATACTAGCAACTTTTGTTTTATAAAGGCAAAATACCTTAACATCCCCCTAAACTTGACACGGATTATTAGTTACAGCCTTAAACTATTCGTGGTTTTAATTACCCCCCTCAACTTGGCCTTTTGAGAGCCATTACCCCTCTGGACGCTGATGTGGCAAAGAGTGTGCGTGCACTCGCCTACTATGTGGATTTTTTTGTATATGTGGCATTTTTAAAAAAAATAAAATATATTTTTACCTTTTTAAGTATGTTACGTTTTTGGATAATTTTTTTTCGAATACAATTTATAATAAAACTACATTTAGGCTAAATATTTTTATTTGGCTAAAAATAATAAAGTTTAGTTAATTATTTTTTTGGATTTGACCTGAAAATAAAGATTTATATAATTGAAATAAATAGTCAAGGCATCTAAAAAGTTATGAAAAAATACACATGACTTTTTCTTCTGACATCAGGCACTTCGAATTGGATTTTGAAAACTCTGGTTCAATTTTTCGGTTATGAATACCAAACCAAATAATTTCAGTTTGGTTTGTTTTCTTAGAGATTTCAGATTAATTGGTTTAGTTATTTTGAAATTTCTGTTTAAACCTATGGACATCTTCTGATAGGAAACAATAGAACTCTAAATAAAGTATTTATGTCAAATTGCCTAATTACCTCATTCACATTATATTCATCTGAAAATTTGATAATTGTAAGTACAAATGTAAATCCTTGATATGACAAAAGGATTACAAGAAGAAAAAATAATAATAAAAAAGTATGAGATAACTATCATGAGTATATGTTATAAATAGTCAAGGCATCTAAAAAGTTATAAAAAAATACATATGACTATTTATTTCAATTTTCAGATCAAATTCAAAAAATGATTAACTAAAACTTTATTATTTTTAGCCAAATAAAAAAATTTAGTCTAAATAATATAGTTCTATCTAAGTTTTACTATAAATTGTATTCGAAAAAAATTATCCAAAAAGATAACATACTTAAAAAAGTAAACATATTTTATTTTAAAAAAAATGCCACATACAGAAAAATCCACGTGGCAGTCGAGTGCACCCACACTCTTTGCCACATCAGCATCCAGGGGGCTAATGGCTCTCAAAAGGCCAAGTTGAGGGGGTAATTAAGACCACAAATAATTTAAGGCTGTAACTAATAATCCGTGTCAAGTTTAGGGAGGTGTTAAGGTATTTTGCCTTTTACAAACTATCGCAAAATGGATAAATTACATGCTAAATGATTTTTGGTCGTGCTCATTGTAATTTTGATTGAGCTACATAAATATGCCATGATATCGATGTACAAACTAGATATTCCTAATTAACAAAAAGAAAAAGATAAGGTGCAAACTAATCTAGTCATTTTTTAATCTGTCATGGTATCACTTTTCCCTTGATCATTAGTGTTTGGCATTTTGACTATCTATGTTTACACGGGGGAAAATTATGATTTTTATAAAATGTATCAGTTTTTTTAGCTGTTATGATCTGTCTTGTCCATCATTTGCTCTTGAAATATTTAACTCTCAAGTTGTTTCTTAATTGCAGGAATTACGTGCATACCAAGCTGACATTGCCACTGTCCTGCGCAATGGTAATTTGACCTTCTTCGAGTGTTGAATCCTCTTATCAATTGGTGAAAGTTATTTCTTTGTCACTAGTGCTTATGGATGTTCCTTTAAGCCTCTAATCTGATTTTGATCCTGTTCATTGTGCCTTCTTTTGGCTTACATATTTTATTCTTAATGAGTGTAAGCTGCATTTATGTAAGACAATTCAATCGCATAAAATAACTGGAAGTGAAGATTGGTACTCAAGTCATCCCAAAAGGGATAGTTTCAAGTATCTTGTGTCTATTATTCAAGGAAACAGGTAGATCGACGAGTATGTTACTCTTCGTGTTAGAGCGGGGCAGATGAGATTGAGGCTTGCCTCGGGGGTTTTGTGTGATAAGAATGTGCCACTTGGACTTAAGGGCAAGTTATATAAAGTGGTGGTTAGACCGGCTATGTTGTATGGGGTTGAGTGCTGACCCGTTAAGAAGTCCCATGTCCAGAAGATGAAAGTAGCTGGAATGAGGATGTTGAGATGGATGTGTGGGCATAAGGAAGGACAAGATTAGGAATGAAGTTATTAGGGACAAGGTAAGAGTGACATCTGTGGATGACAAGTTGCGGGAATCGAGGTTGAGATGGTTTGGGCATGTGAAGAGGAGAAATATAGATGCTCCGGTTATGAGGTGTGAGGGGTTGTCCATAGGGGGTCTGAGGAAGGGAAGGGGGAGGCCGAAGAAATATTTGGGAGAGGTAATTAGGCAGGACATGTCGTTGCTTCAGCTTACCGATGATAAGACCCACGATAGAAAGGTGTAAAGGTCGAGGATTAATGTTGTAGATTGACTAATAGTAGTGTGTTCCTCCTAGGCTTACCAGTAGTACTAGGATTATTTTGTATTATCTTATCATGGTTCTTTATTATTATATGTTGTGGCATTCGCACTCGTTACCATATTACATTGTTGTTATCATTGTTTGCTACTTGGATGCTTTATCTTATCTCCACTATTCCCTGAGCCGAGGGTTTATCGGAAACAACCTCTCTACCTTTATAAGGTAGGGGTAAGGTCTGCGTACACACTATCCTCCCCATACACAATTTATTGGATTACATTGGGTTTTTTGTTGTTGTTGTTGTTGGTGCTCGATTACCTGTATCCTTATTGTGCTTCATATTTTGGTTTTATGATTTTTGATATTGAAGCATGTGCCACAAAGGCTTTATTTTTGTTGCCTATAACATTCGTGATTCTGTATATTTTTATTAGGTGAAATCCACATTTTGACTTTATTGTGAGTAACAATTTATAGATGTGCTGGTGCACAACTTATTTAGGCTGTCCAAAGCTTTTCACAGTCTCTTTTGTATTATTCTATGTCAAGGATTAGACTGCAAGCTCACATAATTTTTCATCTTTAGAGAAATTGAAAAAGAAATTTAGATAATCGGCCCGTCATTGGTAGGAGTTCTGACTGAAAGTTGATTAGAAGGTCCAGAGGAAAAGTGAGACTGCCCTTGCCCAAAAAGAATAAAAAACAGAAAAAGGAAAAATAAAAAATCAACAAAAGCTGTATGTTATTATGATGAAAATGTTGAGGTTAGGTGAGCGAATGACAGATTGATGGCGATAAAGTTAGTAGTTGGAGGGAGAACTCTGTATGTCATTAGTGCTTACGCGCCCCAAAACGGGCTTGGACGAGGAGGTTAAAAGGCACTTCTGGGAGGGGTTGGATGAGGTGGTGCAGCGTACTCCGCCTACGGAGAAGTTATTTATAAGAGAGGATTTCAATGGTCATATTGGGTCGTTTGCTGGGGGCTATGGCGAGGTGCACGACGGCTTCGGCTTTGGGGATAGGAAAGGAGGAAGTGCTTCAATGTTGGATTTCACTAGCGCTTTTGAGTTGGTGATCACGAACTCTTATTTTTCGAAGAGGGAGGAGCATTCAATTACTTTTCAGAGTATAGTGGCTAAGACTCAGATTGATTATCTTCTCCTCAGGAGGTGTGATAGGGGGTTGTGTGAGGATTGTAAGGTGATCCCGATTGAGAACCTCGCGACTCAACATAAGCTCCTGGTGATGGATGTTGGTATCTTGATAAAGAGGAAAAAGAGGTTTGTACCGGGTCAACCGAGGATCTAGTAGGGAGTTTTGGCTAATGTTAATGTGCAGGAGTTGGAGGGGCGACTGACAACTATGGCAGTCAGGAAGAGTGGTGGGGATGTTAGCGCTATGTGGACGGCGATGACAAACTGTATAAGGGAGGCGGTGAGAGAGGCGTTAGGGTCTCGAAGGGTTACTCTGGCAGGCACCGAGGCAATTGGTGGTGGAATGACGTGGTCCAAGATAAAGTGGAAGCAAAGAAAACAGCGTACCTTAAGTTAGTAGAGAGCACTGACGAGGAGCAGAGGAAAGCGAATAGAGTAAGATATAAGGAAGCTAGGAAGGAGGCGAAATTAGCGGTCACGAAGGCTAAGACTGTTGTGTTTGGTCGGTTGTATGAGGAGCTGGGGGGCAAATGTGGGGATAAGAAGTTACTTCTGTTGGCTAAAGCAAGAGAGAGGAAGGCTTATGACCTGGATCAAGTGAGGATGCATCAAAGACGAGAGGGGTAGAGTATTGATGGAAGAGACCCATATGAAGCAAAGATGGCAGACATACTTTCTTAAATTTCTGAACGAAGAGTGGGACGGTAACATCGTGCTAGGGGAATTGGGGCACTCCGAGAGTCACCGAGACTTTAGGTATTGTTGGCGTAGTAAGTTTGAGGAGGTCGTGGGAGCTATGCGTAAGATGAGTCGGGGTAAAGCGACTGGACCAAACGAGATTCCAGTAGATATTTGAAGGTACATGGGTAGAGCAGGCTTGGAGTGGCTGACTGGGGTGTTTAATGTTATTTTCAAGACGAATAGGATGCCAGATGAGTGGATATGGACTACGATGGTTCCGTTGTACAAGAATAAAGGTGATATCCAGAATTGTAACAACTATAGGGGCATCAAGCTACTAAGTCATACCATGAAAGTTTGGGAGAGGGTGGTGGAAGGGAGGGCAGTATCGATATCAGAAGACTAGTTCGGGTTCATGTCGGGCCGTTCTACTACGGTAACTATCCACCTTATCAGTAGGTTGGTGGACAGTACAGGGATAGGAAGAGGGATTTGCACATGGTGTTTATTGACCTAGAGAAGGCGTATAACAAGGTCCCTAGGGACGTGCTTTGGAATGCCTAGAGGTGAAAGATGTGCAATAGCGTACGTTAGAGCTATACATGATATGTATGATGGAGCTAAGACTCAGGTTAGGACTATGGGAGGTGAGTCTGTGCTTTTTTCCAGTGGTTATGGGGTTACACCAAGGATCTTCGCTCAGCGTTCTTATTTTCCCTGGCGAAGGACGCCCTAACACACCATATTCAATGGGCGGTACCATGGTGTATGTTGTTTGCTGATGATATAGTTCTGATTGATGAGACGCGAGGCGGCATTAATGAGAGATTTGAGGTATGAAGGCAGGTCCTGAAGTCCAAAGGTTTCAAGTTGAGTAGGACTAAGACGGAATATCTTGAGAGAAAGTTTGAAGTACCTAGGGTCAATTATCCAGGGAGATGGGGAGATCATCGACGAGGATGTCACGCACCGTATTGAGGTAGGGTGGATGAATTGGCGGTTAGCGTCTGGAGTCCTGTGTCGCAAGAATGTGTCACCGAAACTTAAATGTGTTTTCTATAAAGCGGTGGTTAGACCGATCATGTTGTATGGGGCTGAGTCTTGGCCAGTCAAGTATTCACATATCCTGAAGATGAAAGTAGCCGAAATGAGGATGTTGAGATGGATGTGCGGGCACATTAGGCTGGATAAGATTGGGAATGAAGATATTCGGGAGAGGGTGGACGTTGCTCCCATGGACGACAAGATGCGGGAAGCGAGACTTAGATGGTTTGGGCACGTGCGGAAGAGAAGCCTAGATGCCCCGGTTAGGAGTTGTGAGCGATTGGCTTTGGCAGGTACGTGAAGAGGTAGAGGGCGGCCTAAGAAGTATTGCGGCGAGGTGATCAGACAAGACATGACGCTGCTTCAGATTTCCGAGGACCTGCCTCTTGATAGAAAGATGTGGAAGTCGAGCATTAGGGTTGTAGGCTAGGGGGTAGTCGAGCGTTTTTCCTCTTTGTACCGGCTAGTCTGATAGAGTTGTGTCTAGGACTGCTAGCGGTTTATGTTGTTTTAACACTATTTTTTTCGTTTTGCATAGTATTGTGTTATTGCCCTTCCACTTATTTGCTTCAATGCCGATATTTTTTTTCTGGTTACGTGTGTTGTTACAAATCTATTCTTTTGTTCTTTTTTGATATTATTGTCTATTCTGTTGAGGCGAGGGTCTCCCGAAAACAGTCTCTCTATCCCTCCGGGGTAGGGGTAAGGTCTGTGTACACTCTACCCTCCCCAGGCCCCACTAGTGGGATCCTACTGGGTTGTTATTGTTGTAATGTTACCTTGCTTTGTGACTCCATTGACCTCCATATGAAATCTACTCCCTCCATTTCAATTTATGGGAACTTATTTGACTGGGCACGAAGTTTAAGAAAAGAGAGAAGACTTTTTAACTTGTGGTGTAAGATGATGCATATTTATTTTGTGTGGATATAAGTCATTGCATAAAGGTAAATTGTTTCCAAATATGGAAAGTGGTCATTCTTTTTGGCACGAACTAAAAAGGGAATAGGTTCACATAAATTGAAACGGAGGGAGTATAAGTCATCCTAGAATCCACCCTAGTACATAGAGACATGGAATTGTGAAATTCCTTTCGTACTGCTAAATAAAACCTTGGAAGATTTTATTTATCGATTTCAGTCATTTCCTTTTTATGTCCTTGGTATGGCTATTAGCATTTTCAACATATCCTGCTCAAATATCTTGTGAAATTGACCTGTCAGGTTGTTTCTCCATATTACCTGCAACGGACCTTGTCCCTGGAGATATTGTAGAAGTGAGTGGTATGTTAAGTCTTTTAGCTTTATCAACTGGAAAATTGTATAACATTGTTATACTCATTCTCTTTTTATTGTGTACTAAACTCTTTTTTTTGACCTTTCCATGAAATGTGAAGTTGGGTGTAAAATTCCAGCTGATATGAGAATGATTGAGATTTTGAGTGATCACTTACGTGTTGATCAGGCAATTTTAACAGGTACACTTGTCCTTATAGATGATAATTTTCTTCAATTTTCGTTGCAGATTAATGAAACTTGACCTTCCATTGCCATTTGTTTGTCAAGAATGCATGAAAACACATCATATAAAGAATTCGCAAATAATGTGAATATAGTGAACTCTTTAACAATTAATAATCTTGGGAGGCTAGAATTTTGCTTATTTGTTTATTATAATGTTCCCAAATGTACCGGCATAAATAAATAAAAAAAGGAGGATCAATGATAAATCCTCACTAACAACTTATATTTTATAGGAATTGTATATTTCTAAGACCTTATGCTACAAAATTGACATTACAGTGATCAGAATAACAAATTATTTAGTGTTATTGACATTATCTTAATTAATTACATAGCTGCTAATATTGAATTGATTACGGTCATACCTAAATTATAAAAGATGTAAGCAAATTTTCTTAAAAATTATTAGTTATGAGTTATCAACTATTAGGTGCTAGAAATACTAATTATACAACAACAACAATAACAAACCCAGTGAATTTCCACAAGTGGGTCTGGGGAGGTGGCGTGTACGCAGACCTTGCCCCTACCCTGGGAGAGCAGATAAGCTATTTCCAATAGATTCCTTGGGCTAAAAAAAGATGAAAAGAAGTATTGATTTACGAAAACCAAGCGAAAGATAACAACCAAAGAGTAGGTAGTAATAGCAATCTACGAATAAAAAGATACTATACTAACACTAAAACTACCGGTACGGGAAACGAAAAGTAAAATGCTTGACTACCTACTAACTTTCAACCCTAATTCTCGACCTCCATACCCTCCTATCCAGGATCATGTTCTCCGTAAGCTTAAGCTGTACCATGTCCTGGCTAATCACCTCCCCCCAATATTTCTTTGGCCTACCTCTATCTCTCCTCATACCCACCAAGGTTAACCTCTCACATCTCCTACCGGGGCATTTGTGCTTTTCCTCTTCCCATGTCCAAACCATCTTAATTAATTGTTGAAGGGAGAGAAGGGAATGGGGACCCAAGGGTATGACCTAGTGATCTATGAAGTTGAGGAGAACCATGAGGTCCCATAAAAAAGCAGTAGGTGATTTCTTTTGATCTACCTAAGCCTTGGTAGCCAGAGTTAACTCGACACCTTTGTAGGTATCAGGTACCCGGTGAAATAGTCGATTGCCGTCATAAAGCAGAACTTTATTAATGATGGAGGGTTGCTTACTTCGGAATATTAATTACTATTATATGGGAAACCTAGTAGTGTATGTTGTTCTTTTCATTTCCAAAAGAAGAATTTACTATTGGAGTGCCAACATCCTCGTAAAAAGGAACTATTAGAGTGCAACATGTAAACCCTTCATTTGGATACTCAGAGTTTGTAGGTGTTATATCTACTAATTAAATGATGCTTCAAGTTTTATGTTCTCAAACTATACTGTTTCACTGATGACATGAGATTTTAATCACTATACTTTTTTTTGCTGCTATTGATAGTGTATATAGAAGCTGATTAGAGATCTTCATTGTAGGCTCTTTAGGTCCTTTCCCTGTCTTTTATTTTTCTTATGCTATCTTCTGTTTGTTCTGATGACAGGTGAGAGCTGCTCTGTTGAAAAAGAGCTTGATGCAACAACTGCTACAAATGCAGTATACCAGGACAAGACAAACATCCTCTTTTCTGTAAGTTACTAAAACCAGACCTATGGAGTATGCTATGTAAAGGGAGCTTAGAGCATGAATTTCTTAAAATGGTACATTATGCTGATGTCGTTGACCATGTAATGTGGGAGATGAAGATGATAATACTGTCACTTGATTTATTCAGCTTGAAGAATGTTTAGCTTTTCATGTTTGATTCAAAAATTAGAAGTATTTACGAGTGAACTTTCTATCTGTAGAAGCGCATCCTTGAATTTGTGGGATGCTAAAGAGTGCTGAGATTTACCTTTTTACTTAAGAGACATGTCAAAAGGTCGAAAACTCTTGTAGATATAGAGACCCTGAACAGTTTGCTTATGTAAGATGTCTTTAGAAGTCTAATGTCTTTTTTTGTGGTAAAATAGGAATATTGATGACTTGCTTGGGCTTGGTAAGTTTGCATCTTCTTCACTGGTCACAAGCTCTTCCACTTTTCACCATTTGTAGGTTTGGTGGTATTAACTACTATCTTGAATCTTCTTCCCATATGGGACTTTCTCTTCTTCTGAAATTATTCTTAGTAATTAGTGTTATTACTAAACATCATTGTTAAGTTCAAATTAAGTTCGTTCTAAATCTATAGTATTTATTTAGAAAAATGAAAGTTTTCACACGATTTCTCTTTAATTACAAATAAAAATAAAAAGTGAAATTTTGATTCTGGATGATAGACTGCCCCGCCCCAAAAAATCTGGATGATAGACTGAAAATTGATCAGTTAACCCTCATAAAGTTTTGGGATGAAAGAAAAGGTAGACATCATTTAGAACCTGCAACTGAATAAAGATGATGGAAAACAATTAACTTCTGGTTATCATGTCAAAGACATTTCTTTTGTTATATGTAATAACTCTTTCTTCAGAAACTTGTTTTTTGTATGTTGTTTTAGCCATAGCTGACTGCTTAAAATAGTCTTCTAACATGGCAATGTGATAAATTTCTGTTTTGATGGCCAGGGCACTACAGTGGTTGCTGGAAGGGCAAGAGCTGTTGTTATTGGGGTTGGATCTAATACTGCAATGGGCAGTATACGTGATTCTATGTTGATGACGGAGGATGTGAGCTTTATACGTTGACCCGTACTAACAATACCCTTTGTTTTGGTATAACAGTGATTTGCGGTCTTATTGTTGCAGGAGGCGACACCATTGAAGAAAAAGTTGGATGAATTTGGTACTTTTTTGGCAAAGGTGTGTATATTTATTTCCTTTTCAGATGCAACTTCTGAGATGATTTTGTTATTCCTAGATTTTACCTTGATGTAAAAATCTGTAGATTGAACACCCTCAACCTCTTGCTTTTTTACTTCTTATGTACAGTTTTGAATAAAAGCCCTGACCCAGTTGTTGTCACGACCCAAAATCACTAGTCGTGATGGCATCTAACTCGACCCGCTAGGTAAGCCAACTAACAGATAATACAAGTCAAATGAAATTATAGGAAAATAGTGAAAAATTATCTAAACTTTTACAAATTAACCCAAGAACTGGTAATACAATTCACGAGCTTCTAAGACTTAGAATTTACAAAGCTGATACAAATAATTACACGATCTGTTTGAAAGCTACATAAACAGATTAATAAAATCTAAAGCTACCAAGGACAAGTGACAGCTATACCCGGAATGCACGAACCTCTTCAGGGTCAGCTCCCGACATCACCAACAGCTCCGTTCCAAAAGCCTGCAGAAGTGTAGTATGAGTATAACCGACCCCATGTACTCAGTAAGTATTTTGTCTAACCTCGTCGAAGTAGTGACAAGGCTTTTTAGTTAAAAGATGCTCACTAATAAAATCTGTAATGTAAACTAACAATAGAACTATACTACATTATAACAGAAGAGAGCACACGAAACGAATGTACAAAACAATAACGGAGTACTAGAAGAGATCACAATTCAACAGTTTCCAATATCTCGACCAATCTTTTCCTTAAAGCGAAAACCAATGAACCACAATGATCACCTCAAAACTTTCATAGTGTGAGAAATATACTCACGACATCAAATCCAACGGCACGGCAACACCCTTCGTGCATTTATCTCGATCCTCACCAAATATGCGTAAAACAGTACCAACCGAAAGGCAGAAATGCCGATAAAAGAAATGATAAAGTAAGAAATACGCAAGTAGCAATAATAACGAGAATGTACATAAGGGCATCAATAACAGACTACGCGGAAAGCATAGAGGTAATAACAACAATTAGGAAAAGGAATGTAACTTCAATTAACTCGCATGTTGGAGGCATGAATATAGATATAACAAATAAGAAAGGGGACACATGATCCCTACAAGTTAACAAGTAGAGACCGGTGTTTAAAAAAGCGCCCGCTTCCTCGCTTAAAGCGAGAAGCTGCACGCTTCACCCTGCTGAAGCGACTCGTGTAGAAAAGCGACCATTTTCCACTAAAAAGCGAGAAGCGGGAATGCGATGAGATGCGATGCGATGCGAAGAAGCAACCGCTTCTGTGTTTTAAAACAGACCCAACTATTTTAATCTGGTCTTTCTTTAAAGGAACAAATGTGACTAGGGTTTTAAAGACACTGGTCAACTTCTTCTTCTTCATCGACTGAAAGCATAAACTTCTTCAACTTCAAGTTTAAGTCTTCAACAACAATAGGTATGTTCTGATTTTTCTCCTTCTTCTTTTTCTTTTTCTTTTTCTTTTCCTTTCACTGTTTAAACGTCTAAAAAGCAGCGAAATGCTGGCGAATTTTTTTTACCTTCGGTTCTTTCTCAGAATTGATGCCAATTTTTAACAGTGAAAGAAAAAATTGCCAGTTTACTACCCAGTTTCTTTTTCTCCTCTGCCCAGTTTTTTTTTACCTCTAATTTTTATATCCTTTCTTGTTAGTTCTTAGTTGATGAAGAAGAAGAAGTTGAAGAAGATGACGAGCAATATAATAATGATAGTGAAATACAAGAATTTGACAATCTTGTAGAAGAATAGGATGCTCATTTTGTGCTTTAATTGATGCTACTCTTTAGTTTTTTACTTGAAGCATTGAACATCTGCTTACAATTACATGTGTTGTCTATGCAATATTTATTATTATTTTTTTAAAATTCCGCGTCACTTCAAAAAAGCGAGCCCTTCGCTTCTCGTGAAATGTGGGTTGTCGTTTTTCCTCGTGTCACGCTCTTCACAACACTGGTAGAGACATGTATGACTAACATGGTAGAGGACCTGTACTTAAGTGCAACAAAACAGATATGACATGGATGCAATTATAACAGCAGGAAGTAGGCATGATATTTGCGAGTTAAGCAAGTAGAAGGCATGGGCAACACAACAACAATTGAGATAGAGGACAAAGACAGAACAATGACGACAAGTCACACTAGAACCATAAGTACGACAATAACAGCTCAAGGTAAAGACATGAAGATATCTGCAAGAAAAGGATATCACAACATAATGCATGTCCTTCGTCCTCACTTGCACGGAAACACCCTTCGTGCCATGAACTCGCAATAACATAAAAGCATAATAATATAAATGCAATGGCACGACATCACCCTTCGTGCTTTTACTCATATAACATGGCACGGCATCACCCTTCGTGCTTTTACTCACAAATGAGATGGCACGACATCACCCTTTGTGCTTTTGCTCTCAATAATATAGCATGACATCACCTTCATGCTTTTACTCTCAGATAATATGGCACGACATCACCTTTCGTGCTTTACACTCTCCTCACATGATAATGTATATGCAATGGCATGGCATCACCCTTCGTGCTTTACACTCTCCTCACTTGATAATGTATATACAATGGCACGACATCACCCTTCGTGCTTTACATTCTTCCTTACCAAGCATATGTATATTAGTGACAAACAAGGCAGGAAGCATAAATATCGTCAAGGAGAGTGTTTAAACGAATATTCCAAATGAATCCCAATCACCACTCTCCAAGCCAACAATGATTCAATAAACCCGCAAGAACCTTATCATTCAAGTATTTCCACAAATCTCACGAATGATCTATAAAACATTGATTCTATAATCTAGTATCTCAAGAATATCAGCCGTGGCAATGTTTTAATGATTATGCATTGTGATGACCGAATTAGACACATCAATGTGTTCTCAGAATTCCATCAAATTTGATCAAGTTATAACAAGCTAAGTCTTAGTTCCTAACATTTAATACTATGATCTTAGTATCTTGGAGTCAAGGCATGAAACAAGAAGGTCACGTGATTCTACAAGACATAATTTATAACATAATTTACCCACGAGCATGGTTAACCCTGGCACATGCATATATGCCCGTCACCTCATATATGTATCACCCCCGCATGTAGCAAACAATGTCAAATAGTAGGAAAAATTCCCTCAACAAAGTTAGGCAAGACACTTACCTCAATTTGGCTAATTCAATACTCAATTTAGCTTTTTCCTTTACAAATTCACCTCCGCTCGGCTCAATCTGGCCAAAGACGGCTTAATACATCACACAATGCAACGGAAAACAATTTCAATTAATAAAGCTGTGATTTTTATTTAATTTCTAAAAAGTCAACAAAAGTCTAACCCCCGGGCCTGCCTGGTCAAAACCCGGGTCCAAGGGTAGGTCTTGACTACCCATAGTCTCACGAGTTCAAATACGTATCTTGTTTTCAAATCCGAGTCCTATTCGACTCTCAAATCCCAAATTTTCATTTTTCAAAGTTTTGACAAAATCCCCAAATTTTTCCTAGATTCTCATGAATTTGATGTTAAATCTTATGTAAACTCATAAAATGTAGTTGAGAATTGATTAGAGGTACTTACCTAATGATTTGGTATGAAAATCCCTTCACAAAATCGCCTCCCATTAGGACTGTGCATAAGGTAAATACCGAATTACCATACCGAAATCGAAAATTTTGGTATTCGGTATTCGATACTTTGGTATTTGGTATGGTATTTGGTTTAAGTTTTAAAAATAATTTGGTATTTGGTATGGTATTTGGTATTTGAAAATAAAATACTGAAATACCGATGCCGAACCGAAATATATATTATATTACATGATATACATATTATTAATTATAAAATAAATATAAAAAATCTAAAATTTTACTTTTATTTTATTTTATAAGTTCATCAATTAACTCTAAGCAAGTAACAAGACATTTCTAATGACCAAATTTATTCCTTTATGTACCATTTTCTTTCTCTGGGTTGATATTTGCTGGTTTTAGACAACTCATGCTTAACAACCTCGAAACGACGAATCGCACCTCAAGTCAAAATCAATCAACTTTGAAGCTTCAACTTCTAAATCCGATGCCTAAACCTATCAAAACACGTCCAATTGACCTCAATTTTTCACACACGTCACATTTGACATTACGAACCTATTCCAACTTCTGGAATTGGAATCCGACCCCGATATCAAAAAGTCCCCTCCCGGTCAAATTCCCCAAAAATCCAACTTCCGCCATTTCAAGACTAATTCGATTGCAGACCTCCAGATTAGAATCCGACGCGCTCCTAAGTCTAAAATCATCCAACGGAGCTAACGGAACTAATGAAACTCCATTCCGAGGTCCAATGCTAAAAGGTCAAACTTGGTCAACTCTTCCAACTTAGAGCCTAAATCTTGAAGTTCATTCTTCCAAATCGATTCCGGATAACTTGAAAACCAATGCCGACGATTTACGCAAATCCAAATACATCATACGGAGATACTCGAGCCCTCAAACTACCGAGCGAAGTGTAGATGCTCAAAACGACCAGTCGGGTTGTTACAATTGTGCTCTAATACCTTGTGAAAAGTGAAACATACACGGGAGAGAGAATGTTGCGTGATAATTCTCCTAAGCTAGTGGATGTTTAAACAAATATTCCTGATTGATTCTAATTAATATACACAACTTTTTTACCCAATATTCTTAACAGTCATACTTCTATGTTACAAATTAATCAGGATCAAACCTACATTTTGAACATATGCCCTACCCTCTTAGCTTCAGAAAGAAAAGGGATGAAGGAAGGGAAAATATTATAAAAGGAAGAAGAGTGATTGGGCAATGAAGTGGAACCTACAATAGCTCTTTAAGGGAGTGAATATGCCCTATTTTTCTTATTCCATAATATCTTCTCCAATAAACATGAAATTGCTCTACTGCTAAATGGGGTAAAGCAAACATATAATTAGGAAATGATTTATTACCTATCTAATAGTTCTTTAAATTTCATTAACCACCTGATAATACCTAGAAACTTATTTGTTTATCCACATTTTTCATTAAACTTTGATATGTCACTGAAGCTATGCTTTTTTTATTTAGATCATTGCAGGTATATGTGTACTAGTTTGGGTGGTAAACATTGGGCATTTTAGTGATGCTGCCCATGGTGGCTTCTTGCGAGGTGCAATACATTACTTTAAGGTATATGATTCTCATCAATAGCATTTCTAATCAGTTTGTACCTAAATATTGTAAGTTCACAAGTGGCTATTTTGATGTTAAAGTACTGCTACAATAAAGCTTTTGTTAGTTGGATAGTAGATCTTACCCTCCTTATTTATTAGTACAGAGGTTTTTTGACATGACTGTTTTTTTTCAGTATTAGTTTTTGTACCTGACCGATTTTGTCTCTATTAGTTATTGTTCACTAAGTTGCTCGCACTCTTCACTGTCGTTGCTGCACCCATGTCAACAGGACATGGGTGTGAGGATCCATACTGGATCTGGTCAACCAATTTTGGGTGCTTTGACCAAAATTGACGGAAAATTCGGGATAGATAAAATGGCTTTTGAATTAAAAACAAAAAATAGGGCAAAATTGAAGAAAATGGAATAATTTCTATGTTAGTCCTTTTCTTTTTGTAACACCTCAAACTTTAGACAGTGTTCCACATCGGCAAAACACAAGAGGGATGCTGGATATATAAGTTAACAAGCCTTAGACCCTAGTGACGCGTTTTAAACCCGTGAGGGCCTAGGCCCAGAGCGGACAATATCACTAGCGGGCTGGGCTGTTACAGATGGTATCAGAGCCACTCTTGTGTCAGCCTTGCCGATGGTGGGTCAGAGTTCAACTGAGTTTAGGCAAATCCCTGTTAGGCGGGGCAAACCTCAGTGCTGAGTCTAGGCAAATCCCATGCGGTGGGGCAAACCTCAGCGAGGACGCTGAGTCCATAAGAGGGGTGTATGTAACACCTCAAACTTTAGACAGAGTCCCACATCGGCAAAACACAAGAGAGATGCTGGGTATATAAGTTAACAAGCCTTAGACCCTAGTGACGCATTTTAAACCCGTGAGGGTCTAGGCCCAGAGCGGACAATATCACTAGCGGGCTGGGCTGTTACAATTTTATCTTCTTCTCGGATTCTCATCTTGATCAATATTTTCTCCTTCTCATAGACCTTGTAAGTTTTTCACATAATTTCTCATAATTTAGACATATTTTTATTTCTCTATTTTTAAATATTTGAATTATTTTTAGCCGAATCCCATCTATACCTGGATCCGCACCCCCAAATCTAAAAATTCAGATTATGAAGGATCTGACTTATGGATCCGCACCCGAGTCCGAGCAACTTAGATTTTACATATATCAATGCTTGACGTATGTCATTATGTAGGAATTAACGTATTGCTCCTGCTTTAAAGCATTATTAGCATTATTTAATTCCTACATAATGACATACGTCAAGCATTGATATATGTAAAATCTAAGTTGCTCGGACTCGGGTGCGGATCCATAAGTCAGATCCTTCATAATCTGAATTTTTAGATTTGGGGGTGCGGATCCAGGTATAGATGGGATTCGGCTAAAAATANTCGGGCTTGTTGTTAAGAGCTGATGCAGATTAAGAGTGATGTACATATTGAGGGATCGACTAGCATTACAAAGATGAAGAGTGGAAGCTGTAGATATTAGAGATAAAACCAACATTATGGGATGCTTTTTCTGACCTTTAAATCAGAGAATATGATCCTGGGTTTCTCCAAATCTTAATTGAAACATTGTCCATCTTTTTTTGTTTGAGTAGTTAAATTCAAGACCAATGACCAAATTATAATGCCCATTTTCTGGCCATGGCCTTCATCCATTTGTCTTATATTTTTCTATTGATAACGGTTGTCCACGGTTTGCGTACTTTGGCTAATCCATTGGCTATCTACTAGGCCCTACCGACACAAGTACCACGTAACTCTATCCACCAAGGCTTAGGTAGGTAGGAAGAATTCACCTAGTGTCAAAGTCACTCCAGCTCTTCCATCACAAGGACATCCCATGTGGGCATTTGGATTATAATAGTGTATAGGACAGCAATAAACTACATATCCTGCAGTGATTTCTAACCAAATTTACTTTCCTCTGTTTCAAGGAATGCTGTTTAGGTCTAAGACTTTCATGTTTTTCAAGCATAAGTCAGTTCCAGTTCTCTCTTGATTGATTTCTTTCAGTTATCCCTCACATTAACTCAAACTAAATACCCTTCTTGTTGAGATGAAATATGTATGTGGTACTTGAGCTGGCTCAAGCATGAAAAGAGGAGCTTGGTCAAACCAACACCAAGTTGAGCCAGTAGTTCACATGCCGATCCATTTAATTTATACCTCTATCACAAAGCTATTAAACAATTCATGGGAAACCTTAAAGTAACAGATGATGCTTAGATTACATGATTCGTGAGTTTGAATAATTATTTTCATTATGAGTGGTACTTTCAAGGGATTATTTGTTTGTTTGATATAATGGGCATCTAATGTTTGTTACCCATTTTCCAGCAAGTCCTTTTTTGTCCTTGGCTTCTTACATGGACTGATTTGGTTTTTAACCGTATAACTGACAATGAGTATTTCTGTCTTCCCTGTTTAGATTGCAGTTGCTCTGGCTGTTGCAGCAATCCCTGAAGGGCTTCCTGCTGTTGTTACAACGTGAGTATGTGAAACCATGTTCTTTGGATTCCTAAGTTGGTGTCTGGAAAAGCTTTATATAAAATATCTGTGTATTTTTAAGTTTGGATACTTGCGTGGATGTCATTATCCTTAATTCTTCCCCCCAACCAAAAAAAATATTCCACCAAAATGTTACCATTGGAGCCAAACGTAAAAGTCATTCCCCCTTATGGGTTTCAACAAAAAGAGTGAGATCACAGTAGTCCACTGGGCAGAGAATAAACCTTGAAGAACTTTTTACGAGCGTCATGGCTTAAGATTTATTATGTGATCAGCATGCCAACAAAATAAGTTCTCTGCTCATTCTGATATGTATCCAGAAAGTTGTTTCTTTAAAACATGTTATGTGCTAATAAGGTGTTTCATCTTTCCAACACGTAGGGCAGCACCATTTTAGATAAAAAGGACAGTAAACGGTAACACTGACTTTTGGTTAGGTACATTGCTGATGGAGAAAAGGCTGCAATATTTTCTCATCTCCGTCTCTAATAACTTTGGACACTTATGCATTGCCCATGATAGTAGTAGAAGATGAGAAACAGTAATTTATCAATTTAGTTAGAAGGTTAACTAACTTATAAATGTTAAAAATAACCTAGTACTGAAAAATTAAATGAAAAGGAATCCTTTTTGTTCTTTTATTATTGAGTTTGTTACCAAAGCTTCAGTTTGTTCATTCAACACTGGGTATTGATGTTTTTATTTTGAAAACTAAAAGTAATACTACGAGCTAGTTTCTTAAGCATGATAAGAAAAATGAGAGTATCCCGACATATTTCTTTCTATGATGATTAGTGGAAGATGATAATGTCCCTTTATGTTTCTTTATGTGATAAATTGGAAGTGGTTTCAATAAGAGTTTACAGAAGAAAATAGATTTTGCTCTTGTTGCGGTTTTCTTTAGGAGAACTTTTTGTTTCCTAAATTTTTCTATCATATCCGGGCCATTACTTTTTGTTTAAATATTTCACCTAATCGTGCTTGACTTCCTATCTGAGTTTCTCGGGTGGAAGACTTTTATGTGCTAGTGTATCTTTTTGTTGTGGCTATCTCGAACCTCGTTACGCATGCACTTAAAGAGAGTATTTATCTATTAGAATATTTTCTTTTTTAATTTCAAGATAATATATTAAGTAGTTGAGTAGGACTGGAGGTTTGGAGACCGACCTTGGAGTCTAAAGGTTTCAAGTTGAGTAGGACCAAGACCGAGTACTTGGAGTGCAAGTTCAGTGACGAAACTGATGGTGCATGCGTGGTCGTGAGGCTTGATACACAAGTCATCCCTAAGAGAGTTAGTTTCAAGTACCTTGGGTCTATTATCCAAGGAAATTGGGAGATTAATGAGGATGTTACTCATCGTATTGGGGCGGGTTGGATGAAATGGAGACTCGCATCCGGTGTTTTATGTGATAAGAATGTGCCACCTAAACTTAAGGGTAAGTTTTACAGAGTGGTTGTCAGACCTACCATGTTGTACGGAGCAGAGTGTGGCCAGTCAAGAACTCTCATGTCCAGAAGATGAAAGTAGTGGAAATGAGGATGTTGTGATGGATGTGCGGATATACTAGGATTGATAAGATTAGAAATGAAGATACTCGAGACAGGGTAGGAGTAGCCTCGGTGGAGGACAAGATGTAGGAAGCGAGGCTTAGGTGGTTTGGACATGTGAAGAGGAGAAGCACAAATGCCTCATTGAGGAGGTGTGAGAGGTTGGCCTCGGTTGGTCTGAAGAGGGGTAGAGGTAGGCCAAAGAAGTACCGGGAGAGGTAATAAGGCAGGACTTTGCGGTTCTTCAGCTCACTTAAGACATAACCCTTGATAAAAAGGTGTGGAGGTCGAGAGTTAGAGTAGAAGGTTAGTAGGTAGTCGAGTGTGTGTCTTCCCTATACCGATAGTATTAGTAGTTAGCCTATAGATTTTTGAGAAGAAGAAAAGACTTGTATTTCCGTGTATTTCTTACATCCCTAAACAAAAGTATTTATACACTAAGGGGTCGTTTGGTTTGAATACGGCTTATACCGGGATAAGTTATGCTGAGATAAGTTATGCTGGGATAAATTATGATGGATTAGTTATGCTGAGATTAGTTATTCTAGTATTATTTTTATCCACTATTTGGTATGTTGTATTAAAAATGACAATTGCATAATTTCTAAGAAGAAGGTATAAGTTATGCGGCACTAATTACCCCACCCTCTACAAGGTATGTTATTCCGGTACTAATTTTAATACCGGGGACCTTATACCAGGTTTTCTAACCAAACAAAGTATTAAAGTGGTATTAAATTTGTATACCAGTACTATACCTTCTTATACCTTGTATCAAACGACTCCTAAGGGTGTGTTTGGTATGATGGAAAACATTTTCCGGAAAATATTTTTCCATTTTCCACTGTTTGGTTGCACAAAATAGTTTGGAAAATGGTTTCCTAGATATCACATTTTCCTGAAATTGGACGAAAATAACTTCCCTAGAAAAAAGTTAGGAAAACATTTTCCAAAAACTCCACCCCTCACATTTAACCCCAATCCCCTCCCCCTTCTCTCCCCTAACCCACCTCTCCCACCCCCTCTCTCCAAAAAGGCTTTAATTCAGATTTCAATTTTTTTCATTTCCGTCACCACCCACCCGGCTAACCCCCTTCCGCAAAAAATATTTTATATATATATATATATATATATATATATTTTTTTTTTTTTTCCAGCTCTGATTTTTTAATTTTTTAGTTTACAGGTTTGAAGTTTTACGAGTTCCAAAGTTATGAGCTTGGAGGTTTATGTGTTTGGAAGTTTGCGGATATGAAAGAAAATAAATTACAATCAATTTATAATCAACAACAACAACAACATACCCAATAAAATCCCACTAGTGGGGTCTGGGGAGAGTAGAGTGTACGCAGACCTTACCCCTACCCTGAAAAGGGTAGAGAGGCTATTTCCCGGAGACTCTCGGCTCAACAAGAGAGACAATAATATCAGAAAAGAAACAAAAGAAAATGCATGTAACAACAAAAGATGCCAGAAAGAAAATATCAACAACGAATAAGTGAAAGGATAATAACACAAAACTATGCAAAACAACAATGTGAACACAACATAGATCGCTAACAAATCTAAACAAAAGTCTATCAGACTACCCGGTACAAAAAAGGAAGAACAATCAATTTACAATCAATCAGAATAAAAACAAATCCCACTTAGAATCAATCTTTCTCAATCAGAATAAAATCTTTCCTAATAATTAAGTCAATCAACACTCCCCTTCAAGTTGGTGCAAAGATGTCGCATATGCCCAACTTGCAAACCAGTGTATGAAAAGTCTATTTGTTAAGACCTTTGGCAAACACATCAGCTAAATGTTTTTCCGATGGCACATGAAACAAACTCAAGACACCAGTTGTAATTTTTTCTTTAATGAAGTGTCGATCAGTTTCCACATGCCTGGACTGGATTATGAGCTATACTGATGGCAACCTTATTGTTATAGTACAATGAAAGTTTTCCTTTTTTAGACAGTCTCAATTCCTCTAGTAGCTTTAGTAGGCAAAGCAGTTCGCAATCTCTCTACGCCATAGCTCTATATTCTGCCTCCGCACTTGATCTAGCAACTACACTTTGCTTTTTGCTTCTCCAAGTAACTAAGTTTCCTCCTACGACGTACAGTAACCGGATGTAGATCTTCTGTTATCTAGAGATCCAACCCACTCTGCGTCTGTAAAGGCTTCTATTTGAAGGTGATCATGTTTGGAGAAAAGTAGACCTTTCACTGGAACAGACTTTAGATACCGCAAAATGTGAAAGGCAACTTGCATGTGAGGATCTCGGGGATTATGCATGAACTAACTCACCAAGCTAACCAACCTCTGCTATCTCTGCTAAATGAGTCTTCCAACCAACCTCTGCTATCTCTCCTTATCAACTAACTCTCCAACTCCGCTTTGTAACTTGTGATTGCTTTCAACAGGCGATTCTGCAGGTCTACAACCTGTCATAGCAGTTTCTTTCAAGAGATCCAGAATATACTTCCTCTGAGAAATAAAGATTTCTCCTTTTGATCTAGCAACCTCAATTTCCAAGAAGTACTGCAATTTTCCTAGATCCTTGATCTCAAATTCATGTGCCAACAACTTCTTTAATCGGGCCATCTCCTTTCATTACTATGCCATCAACATAAACTATGAGAATAATGAGTTTACCCGTATAATGTCTTATGAAGAGGGCGTGATCAACATTGCTTTGCAGAATCTGTCAGACCAAGCTCTAGGGATTGCTTTAGTCCGTACAAGGCTTTCTTCAACCTGTATACCTTTCCTTAACTTTGTGCAGTATCAAATCCAGGAGGAATCTCCATATACACCTCTTCTTCTAAGTCTCCATGAAGAAATGTATTCTTCACATTAAACTGTTGCAAGTCCCAATCAAGATTAGCTGCACAAGACAATAACATGGGCAAATGTCTCTTGATAATCCACTCCATAAGTCTTGAGTGAATTCCTTAGCCACCAATCTTGCTTTGAATCTTTCAATCGAGCCATCAGCTTTGTGCTTCATAGTGAAGACCCATTTGCAGCCAATCAACTTTTTGTCTGGTGGTGAAGTGACAAGTTCCCAAGTCTCATTTTTGACAAGGCCTTCATTTCTTCAATCATAGCTTGCTTTTATTTAGGATTTGCGAAAGCTTCCTCCAATCCTGGGGAATAGACAAAGAAGAAATAGACAAGGCAAAGGCTCTATAGGAGGGAGACAGAGAATTATATGAGACAAATTAGATAAAAGGGTGTTTGGTGGTGCAAGATCTTACTCCTTTTCTGTGAGTAATGGGTTCGTCTAGCTCATTAGGAAATGTAGATAACTCACCAGTAGAAGAAGGTTCAGCTTCGGTAGATTGCATGATGGCTTCTTCTGCTCTATTTTTCCTTGAGTAAGTTTTCAAATCAGGCCTATCCAAACGCCCAATAGTGTCCCGCTGAATTCTTTCTCACATTTCACTGGCTAGGTAGAATCACCTCTTCCTCCTTACTCCTCTCCCCCGAAGAGGTGATGATGTAATAATGAAATAGGGCTTAGATTCTCGAAAAGTAACATCCATACTAACAAATGATCTCCTAAAAGGAGAATGATAACATTTGTAACCTTTTTGTGTTAGAGAATACCCAATGAAAACACACTTTATAGCTCTATATCAAGTTTCCCAGAATTTCTAGTGTGGACAAAGCAAACACACCCAAACACCTTTGGAGGAACAATATATTCATTCTTACCCTTTAAACTTTAAAGCTTCCAGAGGACTTTGAAAATTGAGGGTTTTAATTGACATTCTGTTGATAAGATAGGCAACCATAGCATCTCCCAATAAGGTTTTGGTAGATGCATGGTGAATATAAGAGATCCTGCTACTTTTAACAAATGCCTATTTTATCTTTCAGCGACCCCATTTTGTGCACTAATATTAGGACAACTAGTCTGATGGACTATCCCATTGGACTCCAAATAAGCACCAAATCTTTT
The DNA here is from genome assembly GCA_005239505.1 of Nicotiana paniculata. Taxonomy (NCBI): domain Eukaryota; kingdom Viridiplantae; phylum Streptophyta; class Magnoliopsida; order Solanales; family Solanaceae; genus Nicotiana; species Nicotiana paniculata. Next base: position 211,779 of record ML359356.1, read on the forward strand.
ATCCATGTATTCGCTGCCATTGTCAGTTCTCAAGATTTTTGTTTTTGCATCAAATTGAGTACGAATCATCTTATGAAATAACTGAAAACAAGAGAAAACTTCACTTTTGGCTTTTAACAAATATACCCAAGTCATCCTAGTGCAGCAATCAATAAAGTAACAAGCCATCGACTACCGGACAAAGAAACAATTTGTGTAGGACCCCATACATTAGAATGAATAGTCATAAATAGAGTTGTGCTTCTATTATCACTCACATGATAAGAGTTTCTAGTAAGCTTGGCATATTCACACGCATCACAAAACAAAGATTCAAATTGAGTCCTTGAAAAAAAATCGGGATATAACCTCTTCAAAATAAAGAATGATGGGTGTTCTCACTGTCTATGCCGCTTTATTATTTCTTGGTTGACATCCTTACTTTCCCCAAAAAAGGCTTGACCGGAGTTTTGAATTCCATCTAATATATAGAAGTCATCATGAAATCTACTACTGCCAATCCTTTTCCCTGTTTGAAGATCTTGAAAAATACAATGATCGGGAAAGAACTCAATTTTACAGTACAGATAAAAGATTGACAGGGAAACTCAAAGACATGGAGCACCGGTGATAGTTTAATATTAGAAGTACAAACGACAGAACCTGTTCCAGAGATAGATGTTAAAGAACCATTGACTATTTTAACATTATCTCCTTTGAGACACGGAGAATAGTTTTTAATGCCTTTAGAAGAGCCTGTTATGTGTCTACTTGTACTAGAATCGACAATCCAAGAATTAAGGTGAGTAGCAAAGGCAGTACCTGATTGCACATAATTGGATGTGGCAACATTAGCAGAGTCAAGTTTGGCTAGGAGGCGACGAAGAAGCTAAATTGCATCCGTAGATGATTTCTCCGGAAATCGTCTCCTTGGATTGTTTTCCATATTTTCTGCCCAATCAAAAGGAAATATGAAGAAAATTGCTCAAAAATAATTTGCCTCGCCAGAAACCAAATCTGTCTTGACGGAATCAGAAGGGGTTTGTGTCGCGGACAACCACTAAGAGAGAGAGAAAACTCGACCTCTTTGATAAAAATGGAATCCTGGTGCTGTGAGGGAGATAACTCACCTAAAAAAGGCAGCAATGACTATGATACCATGTAGATTTTTGAGAAGAAGAAAAAGTTTCTTGTATTTATGTGTATTTCTTACATCCCTAAGCAAAAGTATTTATACGCTAAGTCCTATGACTGTTTTAGGAAGGAAAATAAATTAAAATCAATTTACAATCAATTACAATTAATCTGAATAAAATCAAATCTCACTCAGATTCAAATCTTTCCTAATAATTAAGTCAATCAACATACCCTTGTATTTGGTTTTTGACAGTCTTGATTACTACATCTTGCTGTTGATACTGCTTGTTCTCTTATTATTTTGTTGTTGATACTGCTTGTTCTCTTATTATCTTGTTGTTGATAATGCTTGTTCTCTTATCATCTCGTTATTGTTACTATTTTTTTTCTTATTATCTTGCTGTTGATATTGCTGGTTGTTATTGCTTTCTTTTTCTGTCTTTGAGCCGGGAGTCTATCGGAAACAACCTCTCTATCTCAAGATAGGGGTAAGGTTTGCGTACACTGCCCTCCCCATAATTAAGTCAATCTACTGGGTTTGTTTTTGTTGTTATTGTATAATATATTAAGTAAAAGCTAAAAAAGGTTTTTATAGTTCATATCCTTTTATAATAATAGTAGCACCATAATGGTTTTAATTGATTCTGCATTTACTTACTGATTTTTATGTTAGATTTTCTCTTTTTGTCTGTTATATGCAAGTGCTATCTTCCCTTCAAAATAAGTTAAAAGAACATATGCCAGTTTTGATCGTGAAATCTGTTCAAGTTTGGCTAAATTGAAAATAAAACGACAAATTTCCTTCTATATGTTTGAAGCCATTGATATCATGTATAAGGGTAATACCAGAGTGGAAAAACTAGAAAGAACCAAACACATGCTAAAGCTCTAACACAAATTCAACTTTTATAAGTAGCATGGAGATATATATATGTTGTTCCATAAATTGCTTCGGGGCAATTGGTTTGTATGTCATACAATCGTGAATTGGACATGTGTCCCAACATGTTCTGTCCTGTTTCATGTATCTGGTGCATGAGTCTCTTCTCTCGTCATGAGTGGCATGTTTAGAAGAACATTAGTACTTCTCCTTTATAGTACTTACGGCAAGGAATAAAACCAACCAAGTTCACCGTAGAAGCAGGGAGATTCACTGAATAACAGCTTCTTATGTTCGATTTCTGGTCAAAATTGGAGAAAAAGTATATTTTAAGCAATAGTTATCTTCCACCATGATGTAAAAGACTATAATCTATTATTGTTTATAACCTTAAAAGACTATAGGTTGTTTCCCGACATGCTCACCACTATAATCTATTATTGTTTTAGTCTGTTGCTCGAAGATACTTTTTGCTTTTTAACCCTAGTTTATGCTCTTTTTTTCAGTCTCCTCCAATCCACCTCCCTCCCGATAGAAAAGAAATAAAAGTTTAGAAAATCCTATGCATGTTTATCTAATTTTGGCAGGTGTTTGGCCCTTGGGACAAAGCGAATGGCTCGTTTAAATGCTATTGTGAGATCCTTGCCATCCGTGGAAACCTTGGGCTGCACGACAGTAATCTGCAGCGACAAGACTGGCACTCTCACAACAAATATGATGTCTGCGTCAAAGGTATGTTCTTAATTAAATTACTGTATTTGTCCCTTTTTAAGCTTCCCTCCTTCCTGTTCTTCCCCAATGGCTTTTCTTACAGCAAACGTTTTGAAAAGGGGGGGGGGTGAGGGTGCTAGGATAAGTAAGAGTAAGACAGAATATATACTCCGCAAATTAAGGCAACATAAGAAGTGTGAAGGTGATGTGAGATTAGATGGGGTTGTAGTGCTTAAATACAGACAATTCAGATGTCTAGACTTGATGTTCCATGAGAATGGTATGGTAAATGTCTAAATGAAGATGTAACACATAGAACTAAGGTAGATGGTTGAAATAGAGAAGTTTATCGAAGAGTTCTGTGATAGTAGTCCATCTGTCAAAAGTTAAAAGAGCAAGTTCTGTAGAACCGTAATAAGAGCAGGAATGTTATATAAGATTGAGCGATGGGCCTCGAAACTCAAATATATTCATAAGATGAGTATCTTAGAAATGTGAGTGTTAAGATGGATATGTGAGTATACTAGATTTGACGATATTAGAAATGATTACACTATTGACATTAGGTACAAGTAGCACAGAAGATGATAAGTTGAGAGAATGTCACTTGAGATGGTTTAGACATGTTCTCGAAATTCCATAGAGCCTGGTATGCAATGATCCATACATATGAAAGCATGATAATTGATGATATTAAAGAGGAATGAGGTAGACCTAAAATCATATCGGAGGTTTCCTTGAAAGGGCAACAATCTCCTGGAATACATGCAAACTTTGCAAAAATTAGAACGCAGCAGAAATAAAAGATCCATATAGGTGATACTAACAGTCAGGAATAAGAAGCTTATGTTAGGTCCAACTTCCGCTAGGAGTCATCCTAATCTTTTCAAAGGCAGTTGAAAAGGTAGAGATAATCTAAATTGCTAAATATTCGAAAGAAATAGGCCCGGAGGACCGAAATGGATAGTAATACAGATATTCTGCCAATGTTATAAAAAATCATTAGCACGTGTAAATTGTGAACTCTAGATTTGAAGAGCACAATATTTTTTTTTCAAATCTATCATTTTCTGGTACCTACACTAGTGAGGTTTGTTCATTAGTCTGTAAGTTTGACAAATTGTATTCACTTGCTAAAGCATTTTTTGATATTTTTTTTCTGTTCAGATCTGTGTGCTTCATTCAGTGAATAATGGCCCACTGGCCTCTGAATACGTCATCAGTGGCACAACTTATGCACCAGAAGGTTTTATATTTGACAGCTTGGGAGCCCAGGTTTTCGTTGGACTACATATGCTTCTTTTGTTTTGACTGCACGCAATGCCGCTCATGTGTTAGCAGTGTAGGACATGGACCCGGTGAATTTGTGAATTCTCCGTGATTGTGATGCAAATCTTAGACAATTATCTCTTGAATCCTTATTATTTTAAGTGAAGGCTTTGCAAAACCAAAAAAAAAAAAAAAGGAAAAAAGAAAAATCAGAAAGCTTACCAAATATAATTTCCTGATGTCATTTAAATTTATGCAACGAGCAAGAGAAATAGGATAGTCTCTGAAAGGCAGTGTTGGCCCTGTGCTACCTTCTGAAGTTGTGAAATTGACCTTTTACATTAAGAATTTTCAAAAGCCCCCTTCAAGCTTGTCATTTGTCCCTGCTAAATATTTTTCCTATCCTTTCAGCTCCTCTAAGAATGAGTCTGGTAAAGAAAATGGAGTTAGCTCAATCCCAAAATCAAGATTAAGATGTGATGATTGTGCAAGACCATATAAGGAAACTACAACCTATACACTTAATCTATGTTGGATTCTAACATCCGTTGGATGCTTAGAGCTGGACATCTGGAGCATGGAGTAGTGTTACTTGGGTGAGTATAGAGTAGTTCAACATTAGGAATGTGTTCGGTTTTGATACCATGTCAAGAAAATGGACCTTGGACCTAAGTTAATCCCAAGAATCTAGTTCACCGATGTTGGCATCTGACTAGTCGTATGTTTTCTTTGCTGAAATAAGAAAGGTACAGGACAGCTAATTCGTAGTGGTATGCGATAACCTAATTTTATTGGTCCAAGGACCCTCTATGATGAGTTTGCTATACTCTCTGGGATTCTGTGAATTGAAATGCCATTTTTCTCATGTCTGATGCCTAGATGATTCTCCAGCACTTAGTAGGCAAATTCTTTTGCATGTACAAAACCTGTGAAGTGGGTGGCTTCTTGATCAGCCTGTATATATGCTATTAGTAGAAAGTAAACACTCTTCTACTTTACAGAAAACAACTAGTGTTAGAACCAGTGCGATGCGCGGATAATTTGATAGAGTATTAAGCTTATAAATTATGATCTAATATATCATATTTAAAAAAAATATTAGTTGTTATTTTATCTTTTATATAGTGTGCGGAAATATAACCAAATCTATACAAAATAAAAGGAACACATCATACAGTAACCAAATAATTTTGTTCCTTATTTATTCTTTATTAAGTTAGCAAGTGGTTAGTACTATACATTTATTAATGTGACTTTTTATTAATTTGTCAATTAGCTTATGTTATTTTTGTTTTTTTTTAAAACTTATTTTATACTGTTCAAAATTCTTCAATTATCTGAATTTATCAATAATTCTTTTGGGGTTTATTTATTTATCTTTTATTTTTCAATTAATTCAAAGCATAAATATCATAAAATTATCTTTATCCCCTTTTTTTCGTACATTATTTTCTCCTGTAATATTTGATTAGTTTTCTCATTTTGTATTTTACTCAAAATTTAAATAATATAATATTTTTTACTAAATTATGATTTTGATTTTATCAAAAGTATAAAGAGATAAGCCTTTTGTTATTTTTGTAAAAGTCTATCAATGTTTTTAGTAATTACTGCCCCGTTGCAATTTATGTGATCCTATGTCCTTTTTAATCCGTGTCAAAAGGAATGATCCCTTTCGTATTTGGAAACAATTTACCTTTATGCAATGATTTACAGCGACACAAAATATATGTGCCTTATTTTGCACCATAAGTTCACAAGCTAAGTTGCTAGGACACGGGTGCAGATCTAGATGTCGGATCCTTCGAGATTTAAATTCTAAGATCCGAGGATACAGATCCTAGTACGGATACGGGTGCAGAGATCCGGCTAAAAATAATTCAAAAAAGAAAAATTATATATATATATATATATATATATATATAATGAGGAATTTGGTGGAATACTTATGTATAGCTTGTAAAGCGTGGATTTCTTTTTTATTCTCAAGTTATAGATAAGTAAAGAATTGATTTCCTGGATAAGGTATGCTATTTTCTTCAAATTCGCCCTAGTTTTGGTTCTGATTTCAGGAATCAAATTGTATCCCGTCTCGAATTGTTTCGTCCGTCGCGGTCAAAGTACCCAAAATTGTTTGATCAAATCCGGTACGGATCCCATACCCACACCCATACTAGTGTCGTGTCGACACGGGTACGTTAAATTGCCGTGTCGGAGCAACTTAGTTCAAAAGTCTTTTTTTTTTCTTAAACTCCGTGCCCAGTCAAATAAGTTCATATAAATTGAAACGAAGGGAGTATTATTTTGTGTTTTATATATAATATGTTTATCTTATGTGTAAATGTCCTAATAATATCTTCATATTTTTGTACTTTTCATTATGAAATTATTGTTCTATTTGTTAAGTAAAATTTCCTACATGAGAAATTTAATATATACATTTTTACACTATCCCTTGATATTCTTTCGTTCTTTTTTTTTTTTTTAGTATTCCTCCTTTATGACTATTTGCTTATTATGATTTTAGTTATTATTATATGTACGACTTTTCTCATCATAATTCTAATAATAAGTCTGATATTTTATATTTCCCATAAATTTATATATTATTATATTTATATATTTTTCCTCAAAGAGGGGGATAAAGATAATTTTCTTGATTGTTATTTACTTATCTTTTATTTTTTTAATTAATTTAAAGTATAAATATCATAAGGTTATCTTTTATCCCCCTTTTTTCGTACATTTTTTTCTACTATAATATTTCATTATCTTTCTCATTTTGTTTTTTACTCAAAATTTACATATACAATATTTTTTTACTAAATTATAATATTGAATTCATCACAATTATAAAGAGATAAGCCTTTTATTATTTTTGTGTTTATTTACTATACATATATTACTATATTATGCTTTTAAATGGATGGTGTTGAATTATTTCAGAGGTTAAACAGAGAAGTTTTTTTATTATATGTCATAAATCTATTAATAATTTTAATAGTAATTATTTTTATGTTATTTTCAATAAGAAATTAAATTAAATTCTCCTCCCCGTTTATATTTAATATGGAAGTTTAATTTTTTTTAATTAAAATTACTACATAAGAATTTAAATTATATCTTTATATTTTTTATTTATTTTTTGGAGTTTTATCTATTATAATATTTTTAGTTACATGATATTATCTATATAGCAAGACCATATGAGTTATTATTCAAAAACTGTCTGATATCAAAAAATAAATTAGTCTTATCCTTTTATATATCTTGACACTGAAGTTATTTATTTATATATTTTTTTCTCATTTTTTAATATAGTTTCCTAAAAAATATATAGATATTTAATTATTTTTTGTTCAAATTCAAAATGAGTAACTAAGAATTAACTAAACTAACTAATTTTGTCCTAAAACTACAATTTGTCTTTCTCCTATGCTGCCACTTGTCATAATCCTAGGCTAGACTTCCTTCCTTTTAATAGTATATAGTTATAGACATAGATATAGGTATAGATATAGCAAGATCATATGTATTATTATTATTCAAAAACTTTCTCATCTCAAAAAATAAATTAGTCTTATCCTTTTATATATATTTACACTGAAGTTATTTATTTATATATTTTTCCTCATTTTTCTATAATAGTTTCCTTAAAAATATATGGATATTTAATTATTTTTATTTCAAATTCAAAATGAGTTACTAATTATTAATTAACCTAACTAAACTCTTTTCCTAAAACTACTATATGTCTTTCTCCTATAAGCTAGACTTCATTCCTTTTATAATGTATAGATTATTTGTTTGCTACTTTCATCTATTCTCCTTAGTATCTTCATTTAATATTTCATTTGTTTTGGTGTTCCTATGTGCAGCTAGAGATTCCTGCACAATTTCCTTGTCTTCTTCATATAGCAATGTGCTCAGCTCTTTGCAATGAGTCTATTATACAATACAACCCAGATAAGAGGATTTACGAGAAGATTGGTGAATCAACTGAAGTTGCCCTTCGTTTGCTGGCAGAAAAAGTTAGTCTTGACTTTAGCTTCTGTAGTTTCTTTATTACTTCCTAACCCTCTAATTTATATAACATTTCTTTCTATTTTGTAGAAGTCCCAAATGTTTGACATCATTTAACTGATAACATTAGTTTATAATCTCACATGTGGGATTATACTGAGTTTGTTGTTGTTGTTGTATTAGTTTATACAACTTTATATTTTTCGAAATGTATAATTTATTTAATAATTCAAATTTTAAATGATTTTGGTGATTTTCTATCAATCTATCTGTATAACCATTATTTTTATTGTTTCCTTTCACTGTGACTTATATAATAAGTCAAATTAACATTTTAGTTCCCACAGGTCAAATAAAAAGGGATGAAGGAAGTATTTGTTTAAGATATGTACATATTGCATGGGCATAAATTGAATTTCTGACTGATAATCAGATATAATTCTATGCTTCTTCTCTCCTCAATTTTTGTCAGATTGGTCTTCCTGGTTTTGATACAATGCCGTCTGCTTTAAATATGCTAAGCAAGCATGAACGAGCATCTTATTGTAATCGCTATTGGGAAAGCCAATTTAAAAAGGTGAGGTATGCTAATTTATTTATTTTTTTACTTTGATAATAAAAAATTCTAAGAGTTGCATTCACATTCTCATGGATTTTCAAACTGAATTGCTTGTGCTTAAACTTGGAAATAAATCATATATGAGATATCCAAATGGGAGCGTGATTCAGTTGCCGAACAAATTTGAAATCATGTTTCTTTCATAAGTGTTCCCCTGTTGGATCTTACTAAAAGCTTGCTTCCCACTTAGATGATAGTAACTCCCTATTATTGAATGCGCACAAGACCGTGAAATTTATGCAATAGTTTTATCATGGAAAATACGTTGAATGTAACGTTTTTCACCATTTCGATCGTCACATTCGTTAAAGACATCAAGCATCAACTGTTCCCTCTTGTTTGCATCTGCCTTTAAAATTTTGAATGAAGGCAAATAGCTAAGATGAATTCAAGGTAATTACAGGTAATACAATCTTAAAACATCAGCTGGGGGCACCAACCTTTTGCGACGTGGGGGTTCCAACGTAGAGCTGGACCATCTATTGAAAAAAAGTGGTTATTGCAAGTTCTACAAATCCTTAGTAGCCCGGACCATCTATCGAGAAAAAGTGGTTATTGAAAGTTCTACAAATCCCTAGTAGTTCTCAATTTTTGGTTGCAAAAAGTGAAAGGTCTTGAACTGTGACTGTGGGCCACCCAAATTAATCATTAGTGCACCTTAAAGTCTTTAAAACCTTACAAAATTCTACAGGGCTTTATATTCTTCCCCGCTTAGTAACATTCGTCTCGAATGTTGGAGCTTAGCCTTCTACATCTGTAGAACAAGCTCTTAGGTTTCTTTGCTACCTGTTCCTTTTCTTTAGAGTCTCAAAATTTAGTCGACTTCTCGAATATCTTGCAAGTCATTCCTACTTATAGAATTATCCTCCTTTCCCGTAAACCATAATCCTTAATCGTTCATGACCTTAAATGGGCCATAGACCTCCTTCACAGAACTGTAACTTCCTTACGGCCTCAAAATTTGGTTAACTCCCCGAATTCTTAAAAATTTCGGCAAAGCTTTCTTTGTATACAAGACTATCCAAAATATCTTCAACCTGTCAGCGAGCCATAAGAAACACAATAAAAAGGCCATCCATGGCAGCAACCAATGCTACAACTCAATACACAATAAGATGCTTGACTATGGACCATTTGGCGTTTCACTCATCAAAAACATTACCATAGTCGCTCTTTGTCTCAAATGCATCTCGATACACTAAAGTACACATAATAAACACCATGTAGCTTCTCTTCTCATATTTGAACGGTTAGAAGTAGTATAGAAGGCTTTAGGTATATGTAAACATTGTATATAAATAGGGCTATTGTAAGACATTTAACGTACATCAATAATATATTTTTTCCCCTGCTTTATCACATGGTACCAGAGCATCTAGCGATAAATCTCTGCCGTGTAGTAACCAGCGAGTCCGCGATAGTCACTGTGCCTTTTTTCTGGTGAATTTTCAGTATGTTTTTGTGTCACCTCTTCTCCGATGGTTTTTTTATGAAAAATAACACCACCAACAGGTGCGGAATTCTCAGGCGACCAAACCCCAAAAAACCACATTGGCAGAACCCTAGCCACGTCCCTCACGTGCTTGAAGAACCTCTGACGCCGGCGGAACGTCAGACCCACGCGCCGTCGCGTGACACTTGTTTCGGCCATTTTTTGAAAAAGTTTGTTCCGGACAATTGTCTCGTCTAGTAATTCCGACCTACCCGTACTATTTTCTTTTCATTCCGATCACTTTAGGATTTTTCCGGCGACTACACTGATTTTCCGGCAGCTACAGTAAATTTTTTGGCGACTAGTGTTTCCTTCATCTGTTTCAGCGAGTTACAGTGGATTCTTCCTGTTATATGGTGATAATTTGCTAGACCTCTCTTCAATCCAGCAATGTGTCTGGGATTTGATTTCTTGGGTCTAAAAAATATGGGTTATGGAAGTTCCAGTATTATGATTATGTCACGATCCCAATCTCCCACCGTAGGATGTCGTGATGACGCCTAGTCTCTAAGACTAGGTAAGCCTAACATAAATAGGGCTATTGTAAGACACTTAACGTACGTCAATAATATATTTCTTCCCATGCTTCCTCACATGAACATCTACATTCAAGAGACAATGCAAATCATGAACTTAATATTTCTAGAATCACATGAACATTACCTTTACATACATTTGAGCTCCGTAAACCATCACCTAACATCATAGTAAGCATGCCCAATTCGTATCAAATGTTTATCATCTCTTTTGATGCCCCTGTGATATACTCATAACCCGTTCTTTTGTATTTGGGTAGGCTATTCTGTTTGTTCCCTTTATATTACCCTCTCGGCCTAGTCGAAGTGTTGGTACTACAGTCTCTTTGTGACTGGGATATTCGTTCCTCGTCTCATTTCATTCTAAATGCATCATTAACACCCTTACTAAGTCACATAGCTCTCTATCTCCCATAAACTCGTGGTATCGTTGTTTGTGTTTCTTGACTTAACCACACCATCACATTTTCACTAGTAGTCTCACTTTCCCATTATAACACGGAGTCATGAACTCCCTGTCATCTTTTAGTTTGGGTTGTTGACACCGAAATCCGTTGCGTTAGTGTTGGTAGTTTCGTACTTTTTATTAACATTTTTGCTCTAAATGAGTTTATGAGACCATCTTAGCTTAGAGATCATTTTATCTTCTTTTACCTCATTTCCTCTAGTTGGTAAGTCTTTTCTTACTAAAACAACACAAAAAAGTGACCTTGATTACCCAACTTTACCCCATTAATGGTAAGTATGTACCTGCACCCTTCTGTATGCCTTGTGGGTTCTTTCCCTTATTTGTGGATACATCATGTTAGCCTCAAGACACTTGTTGCGGCATCAATGAGGAAGTGTACCCTTCCATGCTTCACTTGACACATACCTTGCTCGTAAGATTCTTAATGAAATTGGAGGAAATTAAAAAGGGGAAGAATAAAGAGAAAACTAAATGTTTAGTTTTCCTTTTTAGTTGGGTTAACCATACCCATCCTGTATATAATGCTGACCTCTTTTTGGAATTTATCAGCTCTATAATCCTCTGATTGTTTTTGTCTACATTATGAGCTGATACTTTTCCTATTTTGTAATTCTGCATCCTCTGGATGCTTTTTTTATTAATATACCCCTTCATAAAAAAAATAAAGGGAAAACTGAACTTAAAAAGTTGGCATGAGAGGGCAGTGGGATGAAGGAAAAAGACAGGTCTAAAAAGCTCATTCCAAATGAAAGTGAAGCTGCTTAGTTGGAATTTACTGGGTCTAAACAATAATAATTAGAGAAGTACTTTGAAATCTCTTATAAAGAAATGAAAGGTCTATGTCTTATGCCTACAGGAGACTAAAATTGAGGACCGGAGAGAACGATCAGGTAATTTAGGGGAAGATATGGGTTTCATGGGCTGATTTGAAAACATGTGGTACTAGAGGATTTTAATTTAAGTTGCACGGACTCTTCGTTTTTTGTGACGCACCCGTCTCGACACTGGACGGGAGCGGGATACGTCCCGGATTCGGTCCAAACATTTGGGGGGAAATTTAGATTTTGATTTCTCAAAATTAAAAATAAAACAGATCCAAGACATGGGAAATGACATACCTTCAATATTGTAGTACTTTAGTCTCATATTGTCTGCTTTATGTTTGGGAAAAAATAAGAATTCAAGGGGTCGTGTTATGAGTTCGTGCTTCTAGTAGACAGTAGCAGCGATATAGATGGAGTGTTGGTGGAAGGCCTTGAATGACTTTCTTTTTCTTTGTATTGCTCTATTTTTTTACAATTTTTGAAGTTTTTCAGCCGGATCCCACCATCCGTATCCTTACCTGGATCCGCGCCTCCGAATCTTAAAATTTAAATTTTGCCGAATCCGACACTCGGATCCGTGCCCGTATCAGATGCCTGCACCCGAGTTCGAGCAACTTATATCCTAATCAGGTGGGACAAAAGATTCTGTCAATGTGTTGAATTCCAAACTAGGGTCTTCTCAAAAGATTATGCACCAGATATTTTTGGTTGAAGGAAGGAGACAAGAACACAAAATTCTTTCAAAGAATGGAAAACTCACATAGAAGAAGCAACTGTATCGATAGACAAAAAGTGAGGGAAGAGATAATAGAAGGTAAAATGCTACCCAGGGATGAAATCTTGGGCCATTACCAGAATCTATACAACGAGGCAGAATCATGGAGGTCCGCAGCAGACTTTGAGGGGTTGCCCGCACTGGTATATAGGAAAGTGAAGAATTCGAACTACCTTTTGATGAATTAGAGCTGCTGGAAGCTTTGAATTTCTGTGCCCCAGACAAAGCATCAGGTCCTGATGGATTCACAATGACTTTTTTTCACAAGTCCTGGGAGTTTGTTAAGTCACATATTTTAGATGCCCTTAATTATTTCCATCAGAACTGTCAAATGGTGAGATCTTGTAATGCTTCTCTTATTGCACTTATACCAAAAAAGAAAGGTGCTATTGAGCTCTGAGACTTTAGGCCTATCAGTCTAATAGGCAGTGTTTACAAGTTGACTGCAAATATTTAGCTGAAAGAAGGAAGAAGGTCATTAGCAAGTTGGTATCAGGACAACAGAGTGCATTCATGAACAAAAAGCAAATCACATACGCTTCCTTTGATGGCTAATGAGGTCTTGGGCTGGAGAATTAAAAGTGGTAAATCTAAAATTTTGTGCAAGTTGGATAGTGAGAAAAGGGTTTTGACCAATTGAATTGGTTTTATTTAGCCAAGATACTGAAAAAATGGGCTAATGGGAACATGTGGATAAGATGGATTTACTTCAGCATATCTGCTGTGAAATGTTCAGTTTTGATTAATAGAATACCTGTTTATGTTTTTTTCCTTCGAAGAGTCTTATACAGGGGATTCCCTCTCCCACATTTCTATTTATATATGTAAGGGCTCACCCAGATGCTGGAGAAGGCTAAAGAATTACAATGGATACAAGGGTTTCATGTTGGCAGAAATCCTGCTAATGCAGTATCTGTCTCTCTGATACCCTGATCTATTTGTGGGGCAGAAAGGCCTCAGGTCTCAAACCTCAACTTTACTCTACCAATCTTTGAAGCAACTTCTGGCTTACACATTAACATACTCAAGAGTATTATAAACCCTGTTAATGTAGTACCCAACCTAGATGAGCCAGTAGACATCATATGTTACCAAATAGGAGCTTTTCTTACCACGTACATGGGATTGTCCCTTGGTGCTAAATTCAAATCAGTTGGCATATGGAGTGGAGTCATTGAAAAAAATTAAGAAAAAGATAGCAACTCGATAAATGCATTACCCCTCAATGAGTGGCAGGCTTACTTTGGTCAATAGTTTTCTTGACAGTATCCCCACCTATTGCATGACATTATATCCAATGCCAATTTCAGCCTTGAAGCAGATTGATAGGCTGAGAAGGAAGTTTTTATGGGAAGGAAACAACTTAACACTCACATTCTCTCTTGTGAAGTGAACAAGAGTAACACAACCTAAGGCACATGGGGGCTTAAGAATTAGAAATTCGAAACTATACAATAAAAGCATGCTGATGAAATGTCTATGGAAATGTGGGCAGAGTGAGGCAGTTTATTGGAAGGAAGTAGTAGATGCTAGATATGGAGTTCAAAATAAATGGTGCACTAGGTAAAGCACAAGTTCTCATTGGGTTGGGGTATGGAGCACATCAATAGTGAGCGTCTTCCCCATACCAGTAGTAGTAGTTAGTCAACCTTGTATTTTGGTTATTGACAGTCTTTATTACTATATGTTTTCTTATTGTATTTCTGTTGATACTGCTTGTTGTCTTATTATCTTGTTATGGTTACTGCTTGTTTTTTTTATTATCTTGCTGTTTGTAATGCTTGTTGTTACTGCTCTCTTTTTCTTTCCTTGGACCGGGGGTCTATCGGAAACAACCTCTCTACCCTCAAGGTTGAGTTAAGGTTTGCGTACACACTACCCTAACCCGACCCCACTCGTGGAATTATACTGGGTTTGTTATTGTTATTATATTTAGAATCAACACCTTTCATTTTCCTTCTCCTGGAAATCAAGCTGCTTTATTAATTTGTTTTCTTGTATGATTATCATTTATGAAAAAAAATCAAACACCAAATTTGGTGCTATGCTTGTTGTGACATTCGTCTTTACTTATTCCATATCTTGCAGGTTTCTGTACTGGAATTTTCACGTGATCGCAAAATGATGAGTGTGCTTTGTAGCCGAAAGCAGATGGAGATAATGTTCTCAAAAGGAGCTCCGGAAAGCATACTTTCAAGATGTAACAATATACTGTGCAATGATGATGGTTCTACAGTCCCTCTTTCTGCACATATTAGAGCTCAGTTGGAAGCAAAATTTAATAGGTTAGGCCTATTCGCTCTCTTTGATGGTTGCATTTTTTCTGCTAGTTTTGTACTTGCGTGAGTGGGATATTTTGATCCGGATAGTTCAGATAGAAAGCTTGTATTCTTAGAGATATTTTTGAAGGTCTGAATTCAACTTATCTGAAATAGTAATGACATTTGTGGAGGATATAAGTGTGGATTTTTCTGCTGTGCTGGGATTGTGGCCTTAATTTGGTGTATATGCATACAAATATGTTCAAGTCTGATACTTAGCACCTACTTCAATTATCAAAGGATAATTGATTTATGTTTTGGCTTTGCTGACTTAATTCAGTCTGCAGCCAATGAACCAATAATAAAAATTGCACATTTCACCAATTCATCATTTAATAGTGTCCTTCGATGGTAATATGGTAGCATTTATTACTCATTATTTTTATCGTCCTCTCTTTCTATTAACCTTTATGTTTGGTCTCTCTTATTGTTAGACAATTTCTATTCTAAAGGCATAGTGCAAATATTCACGGATTTGCACACTAGAAATGTCTGTGTACCTATGAAATATCTGTGATGCTTCTTGAGGGGAAGTTCAAGGATTTAACAGCCTCTAGTTGAGATATTTCAAAAAGAAGCTGAGTTAATGGAAGAGTAACACTTTAAAATCAACCCTTTCCAACATGTGCACATACTCTATCTTGCACTATGCAGAATAATAAAATGAACAAAAAGGGATAACCGTTTCGGAAAGAAAATCATTTTGATAGCAATCATTTCATTCGAAATTGAGAGATGGTATAATTATGATTATCCTCTGTTGTTCTTCATACCTTTGACTCTCATTTGTCAGGACAATGCAAATGAGACTTTCTTTGTAGATCTGCAAATAAGACTTTCTTTCCGATCATCAGTTTTGTTTTACTTTTTCTATTTCAATACTTTCTTTACAGATCGTTAGTAGTAAGATAAGTATCTCTATCTCAATCTTTCCTGAGTGAACTCCATCACCTAACAAAGGATATGGATACTGATAAAGGCATCTCTAGATTTTAGGGAAAAAAGCGAATAAACTGCATCTTCATCATGGAATTCCCTCCTTTGTGAGAAATGACAGAAACATATTTGTCATCCTCAAGGAGATATGAGTATTTCTAGATGTTGAAACATTTAATTAAGGAGGAAAACAACAGGATTGGGAAGTGGAACGATATTAATGTCTTCCCTTTTCATGTGTGACTAAGTTCCAAGAGAAAAGGAAACCCAAATGACGTCTTTTATGAAATATTTCTTTAGGAACCTTAGGAAAAGGGAAGGATAACCTAGTGGTAAAGATCCTTCACCTCCAACATACGGTCAGGGATTCAAGTCCCTCATGAAGTAAAGTGGGAAAGAGGTACTGTTGGGTTACTGGGTGGAGGGGATTGGATGGTGGAATATACCGTAAATTATATTTTTTGGAACTTATGAGGGAGCTAAGACACGGGTGAGGACAGCGTGAGGAGACTCAAATAACTTCCTCGTTGTGATGGGGCTGCATCAGGGATCAACCCTTAGCCCTTTTTGTTTTCCTTAGCGATGGATGCATTGATGCATCACATTCAAGGGGAGGTGCCTTGGTGTATGTTATTTGCAGATGATTTATTTCTGATTGATGAGATGCGAGATGTTAAAGACTGGTAGGAGGTTTGGAGACAGACTCTTGAGTCTAAAGGTTTCAATCTAAGCAGGACCAAGACGAAGTACTTGGAGTGCAAGTTCAGCAAAGTTACCCATGAAGCGGACATGGATGTGAGGCTTGATGCACAAGTCATCCCTGGGAGTGGAAGTTTGAAGTACCTTGGGTCTATAATACAAGATGATGGGGAGATTGATGAGGATGTCACACATCATATCGGAGCATGATGGATAAAGTGGAGGCTCGCTTCCGGTGTCTTGTGTGATAAAAATGTACCGCTGAAACTTAAAGGGAAGTTTTACAAGGTAGTTGTTAGACCGACTATGTTGTATGAGGCAGAGTATTGGCCTAGTTAAGAACTCTCATGTCTAGAAGATGAAAGTAGCTTAAATGAGGATGTTAAGGTGGATGTGTGTGCATACCGGGTTAGATAATATCAAGAATGATGTTATTTGGGATAAGGTAGGAGTGACTCCTGTGGAGGATAAGATGCGGGAGGCGAGGTTGTGGTGGTTCGGACATGTTAAGAGGAGAAGCATAAAAGCCCCAGTTAGAAGGTGTGAGAGGTTAACCTTGGTGGGTATCAAGAGGGGTAGAGGTAGGTCTAAGAAGTCTTGGGGAGAGGTGATTAGGCGCGACATGACGCAACTAGAGCTTACTCCAATCTTTTTTTTCCTATGTGAAATTGTACCAAGGCACCGAGGTTATTGTCCCACCAGAGGCAATATCGGTGAAATCTCTCCATCTAACTTAAGTCTTGGCAGATAAAGTTATCTGGTATGTGTGCTGGTAGGAAGTACTCTATGCCTAGTGGGCTAGTGAGGTGCACGTAAGTTGGCCCGAATACCACCATTATCCAAAAGGCTGTACTAGGGCACCTACTGATAGACAGACCATTTCGAGTCTTAATGGCCTCTGCTAATGGTTAAGGCATTGGTTAAGTTTTTTGAGAACATTTTACAAGAGTTCCAAGATTCCGTAATTAGTGATTACTACTTGTATGAGACATTGAATAACCTTCCCTATATATTTCTTTGATTAAGGAATGTTTTTGTTTCAAGAGGTCAGTCGCTCAGTATGAGCTCTAGCAGAATTTAGCTGCTGTTGGATTGAAATCTTCTCATTCTTGAGTGGGAGAATTACTTCTTAAGCAGGTTCAGGAGGCTCCGTTACGCCCGAGTATTGCCGTTGCTATGATTATTGGGGATTTTTGCCACTCTTGCTTGTGTACTAAACATGAATATGGTAGTTATCTCAGAGTTACCTGGCAGGTCCTCTAGATGCATGGCTGTTCATCTTTCTAATTTTTATCTTTCTTTGTATCAAAGGGTTCTCGTAACTATTTGAAGATCTGGTGCATTTGTTTATATATAAGGATATGCAGGTGATGCATATTGTATTTCCCTCCAGTTTTGCAGGAAAAGAAACTCTTAGATGCTTAGCACTAGCCTTGAAAAGAATGCCTATGGGTCAACAATCACTCTCCTTTGATGATGAAAATGACCTTACATTTATTGGGTTGGTATGCTCTCTCTTCTGTATGTCGGTCTTACTTTTGTATGTTAAAAGCATTACAGCTTCTTTGATTTGTTTACTAATTTTTTGTGAGATTTATGGAGTACTTCCTTTAAAGACAAGGTATTTAGTATCGGAATGAGATGGATCTGAGTAGAGTGGAACAGATG
The DNA here is from genome assembly GCA_005239505.1 of Nicotiana paniculata. Classification (NCBI taxonomy): domain Eukaryota; kingdom Viridiplantae; phylum Streptophyta; class Magnoliopsida; order Solanales; family Solanaceae; genus Nicotiana; species Nicotiana paniculata. The sequence goes on from ML359356.1 coordinate 230,117, forward strand.
CAAAGGTTTGAAATAGCTGACTCCAAATAATTTGGTGTAGAGGCGTAGTTGATTGATATATGTATCTACACACATTTATATATATGTATATGGAATACCTTTTTAGCAGTTATTAATGCCTGTAACTGCTAGTGATGATGATCTTTTTGCACCCATTCTTTCTAATACATGGCGAAAGTTTCTTCTATCAGAGGTTTAAGTTAATGAAATGCTAAGATTTAAACTATCCAATCTGAACTTACGGACACCGCTCTGAATTCTTCTAAATAATGAGAATCTGTATGGAATTTCTCTGGCAGAGATGTTCTGAAATTTCTCGACATTCTAACACACGTCTGTATTTTCCTAAAACATACTGAAAGAGAAGTTTTCCATTTCTTATATTTATGTGGGTTTTTTGTTGTTGTTGTTGTTGTTGTTTGTTGTTGGATGTGGGATAAAGACCTTGCTCTTAAAATTATATCTCATTTACCCTATTTGGCTACAAATGATTTATTTCACTGCGAAATTATTTCATATGGTCGGGATAGGTTCTCGTTTATTGCACTACCAGTTTGTTTAAAAGAATTTTAGATTTTAACTGTGATCTAGCCTAAGCAAGTGAGAATTTTAACTTCTTCTATCTCTATCTACTTACCTATCACTTAATAGATTGTGAAAGGGACATACCACTTTATCCCGAAAGTTGTATACGTAGATTTTTTTTTTAGCACTTCCTTCATTTGCGTCTTTCTTCATTAAAATCGGTGCTCTATTTTGCACATTTAAAGTGCCAATAGATTTGTTAGATAGTTATGTAAATAACCCTAGTCCCACATGGAATAGGAGTATAATATGTGTTGTGTATAATTATAAATAGGGCTATTGTAAAACACTTAATAGAAAATCAATAATATATTTTTCTCCCGTGCTTTCTTACATGGTATCAGAGCATCAGTAAGAAACTTATCGCTGTACATCATTCCAGCAAATTCCGGGAAGAAAGACCTCGTCGCCGTGCAATTTTCCGGCGACTTAAGAGGCTGTCCGCAACAAAATCTTTTTCTCTTGGTGTTGTGTAAAATCCAATACCACCACAAGGTTCCTAAGACATAGGCAATCAAACCCCAGACTCCAGCAAAGCCTCCTCCACGCGCTCTCACGTGCTCCACGTGCTCTCACGTGCTGGTCAAAGAAAAGTTTCCGGCGGCGTGTCTGTCCCACGCGCCGGCGCGTGAGCCCACTTCCAGTCATTTTTTGTCCGACCTTCATGATAGATTGTTCCCAAGGCTTTTCCGAGCCTACCCGTTAAGGTTACACCAGATTCCGACGACTTTTTATTTTCCGGCGTGCTACAGTGTTTTCCGGTGAAAAGTAACAATGAATAGTGAAAAGTGAACAGTAGTTTCTCTTATACTTTGGGAGTCAGCTAGGGCACGGAGGTTGTTAGAATTTTGGTCGAAACAAAATGGGAATCGATACTTTGAATGGTAGGGATGGTTTCTTTACCGGATTATATTGAGTTCTTTCAGTACAAATCATGTAAGCAGACATCTTCTGAGATAGCTTCTATTGTTCAAACAGGTAATTAGGTGACTTATGTCTCCCAATCTTCATCCTCTGAGTCTTGGGTCATTGATTCAGGTGCATCTGATCACATTTCTGGTAACAAATCTCGTTTCACTACTATTTCATGTTCTCAATCTCTTCCAACAACCACAACTGCCAACGGGTCTCAAACAATGGCAACTGTAGTTGGTCATGCAAGTCCACTTCTCCTTACCTTTAGATTCAGTTCTTTATGTTCCCTGTAGTCTTTTTAATCTTATAGTCATTACTCGCTTAGCCAAATCACCTAAATGCTACTCCTTCCGTTCCAGTTTATGTGAACCTATTTCCTTTTTGGTCCTTTCCAAAAATATGACCCTTTTCTAAATTTGGGTACAGTTTAGCTTAAATTTTCAATTCTACTCTTATTGAGAAGCTTTTATAACCACACAAATACTCTGGACCCCATTCTGACATGTTTAGGACCACAAATTCCAAAAGTCTTCATTATTTCTTAAACATCGTGCCCAGTTAATCAGGTTCATATAAATTGGAACAGCGGGAGTATGATTTATTTCTTGGTGACCTTGTTCTTGATGACCCTGTTTTTATATAGGAACGCAGTGCTGGGAGGATCATTGGTACTGCATGAATCAAATAGACTTTATTACCTTATCCTTGCAAAATCACATGGACTCACATCTTGTCTTCCTTCAACAACTTCTTATGTTATTGATTTACTCGATTTATTACATAAATGGTTGGGACATCCAAGTTTGTCAAAACTTCAGAAAATGGTGCTTGGTCTATCTCACTTGTTCACTCTAGAGTGTAAATCATGTCCGTTTGGTAAGCATACTCAGCTCCCATTTCCCTCGACGTCCTGATAATTGAGTAGTGTCACCTTTCACTTTAGTCCATTCAGATGTTTGGGGTCCTAGTCGGATCAGTTCTACCTTGGGATTCCACTACTTTGTCAGTGTCATTGATGATTATTCCAGGTGCACTTGGATATTTTTGATGAAAAATCGATCTGAGTTGTTTTCTATTTTACGTGAAGACCTTTCACGCTGAAATTCAAAATCAATTTGGGGTTTCTATCTACACATTTCATAGCTCCACCACCAGCTTCACCACCTGCATCTCCAACTCCGGCCACCACCTATTACTCTAAGCTCACCACCTAGTCCAACTCAACCTTCTACATCTCTACCACTCCTGACTTATCATCATCGTCCGCGTCCATCAACATGCCCAACTGATTCACGTCTTGCACCTGACCTTGCTAATACTGCAGACTTGTCTCCTCTAGTCAACCGATTGCGCACTACGGAAAGGAATACGGTCCACACTTATCCTAATCCTCGTAATGTCGGTTTAAGTTACCATCGTCTCTCATCACCCCATAATGCATTTGCATAATCTTTGTCCTGCGTTTCCACCCCTACCTCTATATACTGTCATCCTGGATGGTGACATGCTATAATTGACGAGATGTCTGCTTTACATACGAGTGGTACTTGAGAGCTTGTTCCTCTTCCTTTGGGTAAATCGATTGTTGGTTATCGTTGGCTATATGTAGTCGTTGGTCCAGATGGCCAAGTTGATCGACTTAAGGTTCATCTTATTGCCAAAGGGCATACTCAGATATTTGGGCTCGATTACAGTGATACTTTTTCTCTCGTGGCTAAAATAGCATCAGTCCGCATTTTTCTATCTATGGTTGCTGTTCGTCATTGGCTCTATATTAGTTGGACATTAAGAATGCTTTTCTTCACGGTGACCTTGAGGATGAGGTTTATATGGAGTAACCACCTGGTTTTGTTTTTCAAGGGGATTCTAGTGGCCTTGTTTTTCAGGGGGATTCTAGCCCCGGAGTTGTTTATAAATGGTTTTTCTAGTAAAGATCTTATGTTTCGGTTAAGGTTGAAATACTGGTGTGGATATGGGACGGAAGAGGTTCATTTGGACGTGTGCTTCTTAGGTATTGCCGGATACAAATGCCTTGAAATTAACAGTATTTGACAAGGAAGGAGTCTTTCTTTAGTTAGGTTTTCTTACCTTAATTTGTTCAACGCAACAAGTTCTATGAAGGAATAGCTCCTCTAGATAAATGATTAGGGAGCTTACTCTTAATAGTGTATACAATGTCACTGCTATTATGTTCCCATTTGTCCTACTATGAATATTCTGTCATTCAAAATCAGTATAGGCTAAATTCTAAAATATCACAAGTTGACACTAATAAAATAGACAGTATTCAGACCTCCAGGGCTATGGTCTCGTGGTAAGAGCGCAGCACGTGATGTGTTGGCTAGCCGAGGGACTGGATGTAATTGATTCAAAAGTTGAACCCGACTCATTTGGGATATAGGCATAGCGTTTGTTTTATTTTTTATTTTTTTTTGGTGACATTTAGCTCCTGAAACATTGATGCAGTAGATTTACATCCAAAGAGCCTTTTTCCAACTGTGCATCCATGTTCCTACATCCATAAATCATAGTATGATTTAAGAAATTTTCCTAGTGGTGCCTCCTACCCTTTCGCTATCCGATTAAGTCAGATGTTTGATGGACATGTTGTTGCTGTAGTTTACTTGTCCACGGCAAAACTTTAGCGTTTTACATTTATGCTGCTCTCATTTTAATATTGATCATATCTAATTATTAATTACATACCTACTCTAATATTTGCTTAATTAAAGGTTGGGATGCTTGATCCACCAAGGGATGAAGTAAGAAATGCCATCCTTTCATGTATGAATGCGGGCATACGTGTAATCGTTGTTACTGGGGATAACAAGGTAAAATGAAGAGTCTGGTGAATACTGAATATTTTAAGCTGCAATAATCTGCTTTGCACCCCATTTAATTTCTGCATAATTTTAGACAACTGCAGAATCTTTGTGCCAAAAAATCGGGGCCTTTGATCACTTGGGAGATTTTACTGGGTTTTCTTATACTGCTTCTGAGTTTGAAGAACTTCCGGCATTGCAGAAGTCAGTGGCATTACAGCGAATGACAATTTTATCCAGGTAATACCTTTGCTTCTTGTTACTGGATCCCTTTTTAATTTTTTATTTATATATATAAATTTATTGACTCTTGGTTCTAACTTATCTTTTTCAGTCATTTATAGTGGTTGATTTCCTTCCATTGACAGATATCTTTTATGTTGTCAGGGTAGAACCATCCCACAAGAGGATGCTTGTTGAAGCATTACAGAATCAAAATGAAGTGGTAACTCTCCCCTCTTTTGGTTGTCGCTTTGATCTTTCCTCAAATGAAAATGTGCTTGCACAGGTCCTCTGTTTTATACTAGAAAGTAGAAAGGAACCACATAAAATATGGTTCGTAACTTCGTCATGAGTACATTTTTTTTTGTTACGTATGCATCGTGATAAACTGTTTTGAACTGGTAGTATGATGGCACATGTAGTAAGGCTGGTGAAGTTGCATTTGTACGGCCAATCATTTGTTCAAATCATTATCTCTTTGTCTATATGCTGGGGCAACTTCTAGTTCTTCCTGTTAACTTGCTTATTAATCTGCATGGGTTTGGGGTACTTTGGCATCTTGAGTGCTTTAACTTGCTTATTAACCTGCATGGAGTGGATACTTTGGCATCTTGAGTGCTTCTTTGGGTTAGTCTCTGATATAATGTGTCTTCCCATGTCCTATAGGTTTAGCTTACCTTCTCGAGTACTTTTTAATGTAAGATTACTTGACAACTCCTCCCATTAAAATGGTTAGTAGCAATGACAAGCGTATACCTCTGTTTTGAGCTGTTTTAAATACAGAGTACGAGGTACAAGATTCCTTCTGTTATTACCTCTTTCCAAACTTTTTTATATGAATATTCTCTTGTCCTTGTGTAAATTTGCTGTCTTCTAGCCTCTTCTCAAGTATTTTCACCGCCTGAGTTTGCTTAACAATTGTTATCATTGAAATGGACCATAACCACGTTGATTGGTTTCCTCGATCATTACTTGTTTCTATCACTTTGCGTGTGAAACTTCTTTTATCCTTGTTTAAACGAACAGGGTCTCTTAGCCTTGTCGTGAGTGTTTTGATAATCAATTGCTAATATTCTTCATATTGGAATGCACCATAAATTTGCAGAAAGAGACCTAGATTTTTCGTTCTTTTAGTTCCATGCTTATGAAATATCTCTCCGCCAAATTATTCCTGTGTTGACAAACTTAGTTCTTTCTCTTTTCATTTCATATTGATATATTTTTCTAACATTTTAATTCTAAGGTTGCTATGACTGGAGATGGAGTCAATGACGCACCTGCATTGAAGAAAGCAAACATTGGAATTGCCATGGGATCTGGAACTGCAGTTGCGAAGGTACTTGCTTTTTGTTTGCATAGCTTATTTCTGGTGATGAATTAAAAGTGCTTGCTAGGAGTCTAGTGAAATGTTAAAACTCCCACTTGCCAATTTGAATTTCAGAACCTAGATGCACTCTAACCATCCCCTTGTAGATAGTCGAGGATTTGATGTAGTTGTATGTTAGAGTATATCTAGCTTGGTAATATGCTTTATTCTTTCTGGTTGCCCATGATTAGGAATTCCAGTTATTAGGAAAATTTTCTTAGCTTAAACTTTTCTGATTTTATGTAATCTAAACTCCTATATCATGAATACTCTTTAATGTTTTGCCCGCCCCCGGAACAACATAGAAAAACGCTCGACTCCCTCCTAGTGCCCGACCTCCACACCTTTCTATTCAGAGTCATGTCCTCGGAGATCTGAAGTCGCGCCATGTCCTGCCTGATCACCTCTCCCCAATACTTCTTAGGCCGCCCTCTACCTCTCCTCGTACCTGCCTATGTCAACCGCTCACACCTTCTAACCAGGGCATCTGTGCTTTTCTTCTGCACGTGCCCGAACAATCTAAGTCTCGCTTCCCGCATCTTGTCGTCCATGGACCCGCGCCCACCTTCTCCCGAATATCTTCATTCCTAATCTTATCTAGCCTAGCGTGCCCGCACATCCATCTCAACATCCTCATTTCTGCCACTTTCATCTTCTGGGTATGTGAATTCTTGGCTGCCCAACACTCAACCCCATATAGCATGGCTGATCTAACCACCGCTCTATAGAACCTGCCTTTGAGTTTTGGTGGCACTTTCTTGTCACACAGGACTCCAGATGCTAACCTCCATTTCATCCACCCCACTCCTATACGGTGCGTGACATCCTCGTTTATCTCCTCACCTCCCTTCGACCACCCTCCCAAACTTTCATAGTGTGACTTAGTAACTTGATGCCCCTATAGTTGTTACAATTCTGAATGTCACCTTTGTTCTTGTGGAATTTGTGGAAATTTATTTGGATATTCTCTAGCTACTATTTAAACTATGCCGGTGATGTCGTGGTAATTGTACTATCATATCTCTTATTGGTAATTGGGAGGAGATTCCTTTTAGTGTGATATGAGAAGTACTTATCTGTCACTTTCTGTAAATGATAATTTCAAACTTATTGTCTTTCTGGTGACACTATTTCGGCGACGCTTTTTAATGATATTTTGCAAATCACTGTTCCTTTGAGAATAACGTTTTGTTGCAGCATTCCAGTTTGGATTTACAAATTCCTTCTCTACCTTGAGTTTGAGGGGGCACGGTGAGAATCAAGAGATTTAATGCTGATATATGTCTGAATGTATCTAGAGCCCATTGCATTTAGCTGAATAAAAGTAGCTTTAATTGGGCTTAGAAGCACTTTTGAAGTGCTGGAGCTGAGTTAAAAAGAAGAAGTGTTTGGCTAGAAATGCTGAAGCTTTAAAAGAAGTAGTTGATGTGTTTGGTGGAAAAGTGCTGATAAGCACCATTTTCTGTTAAAATGACTAAAATGCCCGTAAAGTTGTTAACACTAAAATAAACTAATTATTGCCAGATTATAATCCATTTTCAGTTCTAAATTAATTGGATAAGATTATTTTTAACTAATATAAATAATTTATTGGAATAATATATAAATAATTAATAATTTGATAAAAGTTTATAAACAAACAACTTACTAATTAAATAGTCAAAAGTATTCATATGATTACAAGCATTAGCATTTCAAATTTTATTAGAAAAGAGCCATTAAACTCACGCGTGTAGTGGTTTTCGCATCACTATAGAGCCATTCATCATGTTCCGGAATGTGCAGCAATTAATCAAAGTTTATTCCACGTTTTTCAGTTTGCAGCAAAAATCTCATACAAGTCGAAATTCTTAAAGAAAGTATCAGTTGTATATAATCTAACTTATAGAAAAACACAACAACTCGGTAAATTTAGAATCTGCGAAATATTGGATGAACTTTCTTTACGTGATAAATTGTTTTTAAGATATTTAAAGTGAGAAAATCCACTCAACTGAACTAACAAGGAAGGCAGAGATGAAAGGCAGCTGAGGAAGGAGAAGGAAAAGAAACAAATAGAGTTAGGGTCTTTCATTGTGAAGGGTATTTAGGGAACTATATAAAGTGTAAGGGATAAGAATGTGAATACTTGGTCAAACCTAAGTTACCAGCTTTTAAGCCAATCCAAACACCCTCCTATATTAGTCTTTTGGTATATAATTATGTTCTTTATTATTGTGTCATAAGTAGGAATTCTCGTAATTGGAAACTTTTTCTCATGATAAAGTTTTCTTATTTTATGTGGTCTAACATGATCGTATTTCTAGTAGCGTAAACTCATATATAATGGATACTCTTGTATATTGTCTAGACAAGTTTTATTGTCCCTCTTTCTCGGCCTCATTACTTTTCTGGTTAGCTCAGGTAATATAGTGCCATAAAGGGTTTCACCGAGTAAGAACGTATATTATTGATGCTACCTGATTCTCTTAGGTCTACGTATTTGTCTGTTATTTTTTTTAATATGAAAGTTATATTAAAGAATTCACCTATGTTAGATAGTTATATGTAAATAGTCCTAGTCCTATCTGTAGTAGGAGTACAATATGTCCTTGTCCCATATGTAGTAGGACTACAATATGTGTTATATATAGAGCTCATTGTATCATTGTTAATAAATAGATTTTTCTCCCATGCATTCTCACATGGTATCAGAGCTTCATTGAGAAAATTATCGTTGCGTCATTCCAGCGACATCCGGGAAGAAAGATCTCGCCGCCGTGTAATTTTCCGGCAACTTCATCTTGTTCCCAGAGTTCATCACTCTTACAGTGGTACTGTGCATATATCAGTACCACCATCAGATCCGAAACCCTTGTGCGATCAAACCCAGAAATCTCAGTCCCATCAGAACAAATAAGTCAGTCACCGTGCGTCTTTCCGGTTGACGACTCAAGATTGATTTGCCCTATCTCCTCAACGGTAAGTGTTGTGCGAAAACCAACACTACCATCTTGTTCGGAAAAGTCAAGTGACAAAACCCCAGTCAATCGCTCCTGCAGAAAGTCCCTCACGCGCCTCCACATACCGCTAGAACTAGGGTTCCGACGAGCTACAATAACTTTTCAGGCACGTGTGAGCCATTCCGGCCACCTTTTGACAAAACTTCGGCTACTTTTTGACAAAACTTCTTCAGGACAACTTACTCATCTAGTGATTCCGGAGCTAGCCATATAAATTACATCAAATTCTGACAACTTTTATTTTTTTCCGGCATGAACAATGCCCCTCTTCTGGCATGAACAGTGACTTCGGCCACTCCTTTTCCTTCCGTTTGTTCCTCAAGAGTTTCATGTTCTTATTATTTTGTAATTAGCAGTTGAAGTTGTTACAATTAACAGTAAAGGTTGACAAAATTCCTACAAGCTGTTTGAAGCAAGTAATATGGAGTTAAATGCTTAAATATGTGAAAATGAATATGGCTTCTGCCCATAAGGTTTTCCCGTGGAAAATACTTTCTTTGGAGAATTTCTTTTCACAATAAAAATAACCAAACTGGACAAAACTTGCCACTGCTTAAATAAATTAAAGAATATGTAAAACAGTAATCATATCCTACAGTACATTGGTGCAACCACCTTTTTGTTACCCCTCTGCAGTTTCAAATGACTTTACCAAGAAATTCATTGTTTAATGACATTGTGGGCTTTGTTTTAAGATTTTCTGGTCTGTAATAAATTGTTTATATTGGATTCCCAAAATTGACATGTGAACTTAATCTCTTTCATCCTGGTCTTGCAGAGTGCTTCAGATATGGTTTTAGCAGATGATAACTTTGCCACTGTTGTTGCTGTAAGCGATATTCTATTTTCATCAAATTCTCCTAAATCTCTTACCTTTAAAATTATATTCCTTTGTTTATTGAATTATGTTTTCTGAACAGGCGGTTGCTGAAGGAAGGGCTATATACAACAATACGAAACAATTTATTAGATACATGATATCTTCAAATATTGGTGAAGTGGTCTGTATTTTTGTGGCAGCTATGCTGGGGATTCCTGATACTCTTGTCCCTGTGAGTTCGTAGCCTATAACTTCTGTAACATGTCCATCTCCGTTCTTAAGCATCTCAAGTGCATATTTTCCCCTGCTAATCTGCATTTTAGCCCCCCCCCGACCCACCCTCGGAGTAGTGTTTGTTATATTTCTGAAGAAGCAGTCATGATATGTTGCTGTCTCAAAGTGTTGAGAGCTTTTGATGGGGTATGAGGAGTTGTCTTTTTTCTCTTATTATGTTTAGGTGCACCCATGAGCTATGTTGTACGGACTCTCCAAAATGTAGCCACACCCGTGTCGGATCCTTCAAAAATGCAATACTTTTGAAGGATCCGATACGTATCCGGCCACATTTTCGGAGAGTCCGAGCAACATAGCCCATGAGACTCCCTTCAGCACAGAAGATTGAGTGTCTTTTGTAGAGAACCATATTTTGTTGTGAGGTTCTCTTTTTTTAGTATACGGCATTTATGCCCTTCTTTTAAGGAAATTTTTATTACTTTACCCAAAAAAAAAGTCCCTGTTTCGCAAGCATGAGGTTTGAGGAAAGTGATGCAATAGCGGTCGACCTTGAACTTTTTTTTGGGGTAAAAGGTTCATTGATTTGCACCAAGAAAGTGCTAAGTATGTACACAAAAAAGGACTTAGCTTCCCTGAAATATTAAAGGAATCCAGAAAGTCTGCAAAAGAAAATACATCAGTTTTGCTTAAATCACACCAAGAGTATGGCAGATTATAGACTATACGAAAGGCGAAAGCATAAAGTTTTTCCGCGAGCATCTGTCCTCTCCAGCTTCTTACTGCATATTTAAAGGTTGGAAGAACTACCCAATGCACTCCAAACACATTCAGGAACATGGCCCAAATGTCCCAAACAAAACGGCAACGCAAAAATAAGTGTATAGGGGATTCTACTTTTGCTTCAGCTTCACATAGGTAGCATCTAATACCTACTATGAGTCATCTTTTTGTAAGTCATCTTTAGTCTGAGTCCTCCTGTAGTATCCATTTCTTTCACTATAAACAATCATCCATATCCATTTTTTAATAACATGGCTCCAGCCTTCTTTTGAAGGTTGGGAAGCTAGTTTGATGCTTTATATGTTTCTCTTCTAACTTCTAAGTATGTTAAGTTGGCTCGTTTCTAATTCCCTTATTACTCTCGAGCTTAATTTTTTCAGATTTATCAGGTTATTTTGTTGATACGCAGGTCCAACTGCTATGGGTAAATCTAGTCACTGATGGATTGCCTGCCACTGCTATTGGGTTTAATAAACAAGACTCAGATGTTATGAAGTCCAAACCTCGGAAGGTATTATCTTCTCTTTCCGTCTTAGTTGACTCATGTCGTTGTGTTTCAAGATAATATGGTCTTTTGTGTGCAATTGCTACTGCTGTTTTGTTGTTTGTTTCAAGTTGTTTATTGCAAGGCTTAGATGGCGTACTTGCTTTGACTTTAGAAGCTCTGTTTTCTCGTGCTTTTGTCCAGTTGCTTCTGCTACCAGGCTGGTGAATCAGGCTCGTGTTTTTATAACTTTATGGTGATTATTGACTGCTTGATAGTGCTTGTTAAGTTACGAGATCTCATTATTCTGTTATTAGCCCCAAACATGAAGCATAAATTTTAAGGTGATGAATTATATCAGAGACAGAGCCTATGTAGTGTTGAAGAACTGTTCTTACTGGTTAAAAACTAAACAGAGAGGCTATTTGAATGAATTATTTAATTCTATAAGTTAAGTTGGGATGCTATTGCATTTACAATATTCTAGGTCAACACATACTGGATTGTCAAAGTGGTTTATAACACGTGGAAAAGATACTACGTGAAGACATGCACTCAAATTTCTGGTTAAAAAATAAAGCATTGCATGTTCTTTTCTAGCGTGATCCCATTTAACAAATTGCTTATCCATTTTTATCTTTAGAGCAAGCGAGAAATGATTTCTTTGTGATATGTAAATGCAATGAAACATAAAATGCATGTTCTTTTCTACGGTGATCACATTTAACAAATTTATCCTCCAACTTTATCTTTAGAGCAAGCGAGAGTTGATTTTTCTGTGACATATATGTTTGATAGTTACGTAATTTATCCTAGTCCCACATGGAATATGAGTAGACTATGTATTGTGTGTCATTATAAATAGGGCCCATTGTATTATAGTTAATAGATGTATAATATTTTTTCCGTGCTAATTCTCACATGGTATCAGAGCGAAAGTGAGAAAATTATCGTTGTGCGTCATTCCAACGCCATCCGGAAGAAAGACTTGCTGTCGTGTAATTTTTCCAGCGATTTAAAGGTGTCCAGTTTAAAAAAATCATTATCCGTCAGTTTTGTGCAAAAACAAATACCACAACAAGGTAGATCAGCCTCTGGTGACCAACCCATAGAAATATCTTTGGTAGAAACCTCTTCACATGCCTACACGCTATCGGAAGAAATTTTTTTATGAGATTCTTTCTCACGTGTTGACGCGTGCGACCCCTTCAGGCCACTTTCCGGCGACGGCTCTTTAGGACGGTTGGCTCACGAGGCAATTTCGAGCCTACCATCCAGGTTACACCAAATGACAACTTGTTTATTTTTCGGTGACTTGTTGCAGATTTTGGCGGTTGTTTCCAGTTTCCGACGACTACAATGTCTTTTTTCTACCGCTTCTTGACTATTTCTGTAACTTCTTAATTATTTGGTCCAACAATGTCTTTAGGAGTTGATGTTTATGGTTCTAAAAGCACGAGTGATGGAAATTCAAGTGTTATAATTACTTCGGAACCCCTAATGGGAAGTTCAAACTATTTAGCTTAGCTTTCCTCGGTTGAGTTGTGGTGCAAGGGACAAGGTGTTCAAGGCTACTTAACCAAAAAGACAGCGATGGAGACGAAAAAGCCAAAGCACCTTTGGAAAATATTGATGTAATCTCTTGTGGCGATCAATTGATTCCAAGTTAATGCCTTTGTTTAATCCATTTCAGACATGCTATTCCGTTTGGAAAAAGGTTCGCACTTTATACACTTATGAGGTGATATCTCGGATGACAAATTTAAGGAAACAATAACTGGATATGTCTACTTACTTAGGACAAGTACAAGAGTCATGGAGGAATTTGTGAAGTTGATACTAGTTTCTGCAAGTGTTGCAATGCAATAAAAGCAACGACAGAAGATGTTTCTAGTTCCTACTTCTTACACTCACTGGACTTCCTAATGACCTTGATTCAGTACGCGATTAGATTCTGTCTAGTTCGACTGATATTCCTAATGACAAGCTCAGTACATATGATTTGTATGCACCGGATTGAGTGGAGTATTAGATAGTTATATAATTAATATGTTTTTAATCCTAGTCCCACATGGAATAGGAGTAGAATATGAATTGTGTATAGTTAAAAATAAGGCTCATTGTATGATAGTTAATAGATTAATAATATTTTTTCCCGTTCTAATTCTCAGAATATAAATGCAATCAAACATAAATAACTGGAGAATCCCGTCTGGAAGAGCGCGGGGCGAGAAGGTTTGGAGTGGCTCACTGGACTGTTTAATGTTACTTTTAAGACGAAGAAGATGCCCGAAGAATGGAGGTGGAGTATGATGGTTCCCCTTTACAAGAACAAGGGTGATATCCAAAAGTGCAACAATTATAGGGGTATCAAGCTGTTGAGTAAATCTATGAAGGCTTGGGAGAGGGTGGTGGAGGCCAGGGTGAGGAGGTGCGTGTTTATTTCCAAGAATCAATTTGGATTCATGCCGGGGCGTACGACAACGGAAGCGATTCATCTAATAAGGAGATTAGTGGAGCAGTATAGGGAGAGGGAGAAGGACTTGCATATGGTGTTTATTGACCTTGAGAAAGCGTACGATAAAGTTCCGAGGAAGGTCCTGTGGAGGTTTTTGGAGGTTAGCCGAAACGCGTACATTAGGGTGATTAAGGATATGTATTATGATACTAAGACTTGAGTGAGGACTGTGGGTGGTGACTCGGAGCATTTCCCTGGTGATGGGGTTGCACCAGGGATCGACTCTTAGCCCGTTTTTATTTGCCCTGGCGATGGATGTACTGTCGCGACACATCCAAGGGGAGGTGCCTTGGTGCATGCTATTTGCCGATGATATATTGTTGATTGACGAGACGCGAAGCGGAGTTAACGCGAGGTTGGAGGTTTGGAGACAAACCTTGGAGTCTAAAGGTTTCAAATTGAGTAGAACCAAGACAGAATACTTGGAGTGCAAATTCAATGACGGGACCCATGAAACAGACGTAAAGGTAAAGCTTGATGCTCAAGTTATCCCCAAGAGAGCGAGTTTTAAGTATCTCGGGTGTACTATCCAAGGTAACGGAGGCATTAACGAAGATGTCGCACATCGCATCGGAGCGGGATGGATGAAGTGGAGGCTCGCTTCCGGTGTTTTATGTGATAGGAATGTGCCCCCAAGACATAAGGGTTAGTTTTATAGAGTAGTGGTTCGACCGACTAGGCTGTATGGAGCTGAGTGTTGGCCAGTCAAGAACTCCCACGTGTAGAAGATGAAAGTAGCAGATATGAGGGTGTTGAGATGGATGTGTGGGTGTACCAAGAGAGATAAGATTAAGAATGAAGCAATCCGGGACAGAGTGGGAGTAGCTTCCGTGGAGGACAATATGCGGGAGTCGAAGCTGAGATGATTCGGACATATTAAGAGAAGAAGCATTGATACTCCTCTTAGGAGGTGTGAGAGGCTGGCCATGGAGAGTTTGAGAAGAGGTCGAGGTAGGCCTAAGAAGTACTGGGGAGAGGTGATTAGACAGGACATGGCGCTGCTTCAGGTCACTAAGGACATGAACCTTGATAGGAGGGTGTGGAGGTCGAGGATTAAGGTAGAAGGTTAGTTGGTAGTTTTTAGTTGTTCACCGATAGTCTTAGTAGCTTGCATGTCCCTTCATATTCTTAGATTTTTATTACATTATGTGGTTTTGTTCGCCTCAGGTATTGTATTCCCTATTGCTATTATTTGGTACTACTTATCCTTTATCTCTCCCTTTTTCTTTTCTCTTCCTTCTTTCTTCCTTCCTTGCTTTCCTCCTCCTCTTCTTCTTCTTCTTCTTACCCTTCTTGAGCCGAAGATCTATTGGAAACAGTCTCTCTACCTGCATTAGGTAGGGGTAAGGTCTGTGTACAAACTACCCTCCCCAGACCCCACCTGTTGGGAACATATTGGGTTTGTTATTGTTGTTGTTGTTGTTGTTAAGATCTAAAGGATACAAAAGTAAGATGGGTCTATCTTAATCCATTCTAGTACTTCTATTGAGATGTATTCACATATAGCTTATCCTTTTTAACAAACTTATGTATTTTGCAAGAGCAGAATCATGCTCGTTGATTGACCTTTTCAGGAGTTCTTGACAATATCCAAGTTTGGCAAGTTTGAAATAGAATATATGAATCTCTGCGTTCCAAGTTCCTCTCTCTCTCTCTGTTTGTCTCCCTCTTTAATATCTTCCATCACTTTGAAACAAGCTTTTGTATCATCTCCTTCACATATATCTTCGATGAAGTTTCTGATCCTAAATACTTGGGACATATGCTTGTCAATGCAACTTGGAAATGCACTTATTTTCACTTTTTTTGTATTATTCAATTTGACTGATATAGTAAAGTGTCAAATGTCCGTAATGTGTCAAAGTTGATTGTATTCTTTCTGCTTTGTATCTTCGATGAAGCCGTTGTTCCTCATCTTTGTTTGTTGGACTGGAAATGCATTAAATTTTTGACCTTTTACATGAATTAAAAAACTAAGATGCTGAAAAATTGTCAATTTTGAAACTTACTTCACTTGTTTATGGCAGGTCAATGAAGCAGTAGTTTCTGGGTGGCTGTTTTTTCGTTATCTAGTTATTGGAGGTAGCATACATTCCTTGTTCACTTTTATTACAACCCTAGTATTTGCAGTTTATGGCCTCTGTTTTTAGCTGAGTCTTGTAGCTTCTTCTTCACGCTTTTTGTGTCTGAGTTTTTGTTTTTCCCATCATTTTAAAATTTTGTCGTAGGTTTTCCTTGGTGAAGCTAATATCTAAAATATTTGTAACACGATTAAATGAGGGTGAATATTTTGCATATATTATTAGTGCACAATGCCACTAGCATTTGGAGATAAAAAATTCGCTTGCAGTAATTTAATGCTTTATATGATACTTGGTCCTATATTTGCTTTCCTCGACTTCTTTGTTGATCATAATTCCCATTCATGCAGCATATGTTGGACTTGCTACTGTTGCGGGATTCATATGGTGGTTTGTTTATTATGATAATGGACCCAAACTCCCATACAATGAATTGGTGAGTTCACTCCAAGAAGTCATTGGGTGCATCCTATTCAGTTCTCTCCGGTTTATGTTGCTTTCTATTTCTCTTTCTTATATTGATGGAGTTGAAGTGTTCTCAAGTACCTCTGGTCACAAAAAGTTTTACATTTAAAACCAGCATTCACTGTGCTCTCCTCCAGCTTCAAACCTTTGTCAATAAGAATCTACCTCTAACACCTCTCTTGAGGGCCAAACGGAAAACAAATGAGTATGGGTGAATGAAAGTTCTTTCTCTTCTCATTTGTGCATATAGGTGGGTAGCACTGAAGAGCTGGTTTCATAGTGTTAATCTAAGTTGCTCCAACACGGAAGTTTAGGTGCCGCACCCATGTCGACACGACACTAGTATGGGTGTGGGTATTGGATCCATCCCGTATCTGGTCAAATAATTTTGGGTACTTTGACGACGACGGATGAAAAAATTCGAGACGAGGTACAATTTGATTCCCGAAATCAGAACCAAAACTAGGGTAAATTTGAAGAAAATAGCATACCTTATGTAGGAAATTAATCCTTTACACATCTACAATTTTGAGAATAAAAAGGAATCTACATTTTTCAAGCTATACGTAACTATTCCACAAAATTTCTCATAATTTAGAGATTTTTTTATTTTTTGAATTATTTTTAGCCGGATCCCCGCACCCGTATCCATACTAGGATCCGTATCCCCGAATCTTTGAATGTACATCTCGAAGGATCCGACCTCTAGGTCCTCACCCGTGTCCGAGCAACTTAGGGTTAATATGTAGTTTGGCGGGAACATTCAGATTCAGGGACTTGATGACTTGGAATGTGTACTTGAATTTCCTTAAAATAACTAATTCTTTCATGTTTATTTTTTCAGATGAATTTTGACAGTTGTTCAACCAGGGAAGCAAATTATCCATGTAGTATATTCAGTGATCGCCACCCATCTACTGTTTCAATGACGGTGCTTGTTGTTGTTGAGATGTTCAATGCATTGAATAATCTCAGTGAAAATCAATCCTTACTGTAAGCATGCTACTGAAACTGTTGCTGATCTAATTTATTATCTTGCATTTTTAAAAAGTATGACCCTACACCTTTTCTCTTTTAATTTGAGGAAATGGAAGTCTATTCTTTTAAAGAATTGCATTCGCACACAACGATGTGGCCTAGTGGTCAATGAAGTGGGTGAGAACCATGAAGTCTCGGGTTCAAATCCCAGCGGAAGCATAAAATACTAGGTGATTTCTTCCCATCTATCCAAGCCTTTGTGGATAGAGTTACCTGGTACCTGTTGCTGGTGGGAAGTGGCAGGTATCCCGTGGAATTAGTTAGTCGAGGTGCACGCAAGCTCGCCCGGAAGCTACAGTTATCAAAATAAAGAATTGCATCTAACGAATGCCTCCACCAATTGCAGTAATACTGAATTACTGTGACTCGGATTTAAGATTTACCTTCTTGTGAACCTGGAAATTAATGGTGCTCCTCATAGGCAGTTGTACTGTCATTTTCCTATTGCTTATTATTCCTTAGCTTTGTTCTTACCAACTTTTCAATTCTGTTCTATATCAAAAATACTTTGCTAAAAGTAAATATTTGATTGACATGTTTCTCTGAGTTCTTTTCTGACAAATCCTTACAACTTACATTCTGAAAGTTAATTTAAAGCCACTCAAAGTCCTGTGTACCTCATCCACTTGGTAGTCCTTTTGACCATTCTATAATTTTAAGAGAGATTTCTTTAGAGATCGAAAACCCCTTCCTAAATTCCAGAATCCCTCCTAGAAATGATAAAAATAGTATTTTAGGATTTTATTGAAGGCGGGTATGAATTTTTGAATATTTTCTGACTGATGAAAGCTGTTTTTGTTCTTTACATTAATTATCACCTTGTGATCTACTCATCTACTCTTTTTGGTCCTCAAGAAGTAAATGTATGTACAAGGGGTAGTTACTTGTCCTTCTCAAGATGTGGATGGCAGTCCGCATTTTGTCATATTCTATGTCGAATTAACTTGTCTTTTTAAAGCTTCTAGAGACATTGTTTGCTGAGGCTCTGTTTTGTTTCTAGATCTTGTTGTCTTGCCATTTCTGTATAGAATGCGGACAATATTTAGACATTACATCAGAATAACTTTATGTCCTTTCAGGACTGACTATGTTTTTTTGGTTCTTAAGTGTCATCCCTCCATGGAGTAATTTATGGCTTGTTGGTTCAATTATTTTCACCATGATCCTTCACATCCTCATTCTTTATGTGCAACCATTATCCTCTCTATTCTCTGTAAGTGACCTCTTGTTCTTCTGACTTCAGCATAAGTTCTTTCATTTTGGTGATGCTTCTTTGTGCCGGACATGTTACTTAAAATGATTCTGATATGTGAATTGCAGGTGACACCGTTAAGCTGGGCAGAGTGGACGGCTGTGCTATATCTTTCATTTCCTGTAAGAGAATTGACCATCAAAATCCTGTACTGTGAACTCCTTATTCTTATTTATGTTTGTGAGCTGCAAAAAATCTTTTTGTGCTGTATCGCGCTATAGATATTCTTTTATCGTAAATGTTTGAATACAGCCAAGTGTCTGATTTGGTGGAGAGATGTTCTAGTTTTAAATGAGGGAAAGTATTGCTAAGGTTGGTGACACACGTATCAAATGTCATTTTTAGGAGACAAAAAAGTGTGATATGTAGTTGATCTCTATAGCTCGTATCCATCTTAAATGCAATCTGCGTTACGTGCCCAGCTGCTGCCTAGATAGAGTCTCTATTAACTACAAGTATATATAGATACATTAGAAGTCAGGCATCAGACAGAAAATATGGTGGAGATATATTTTTTGCTGTTTCTCTCGGTTGCTGATTCTCTGTATTTCAATCCTTAAAACCATGCATTGTGGCCAAGTTCCTCGAGCTTAAAATGATCAAGGGGACCAAAAGGAGTTGCTGAATTATCGTTATCATTTGCTATGTTTCTGTGTTCATGTGATCATGTTGACATTTTGTTTGACCTTTCCCCATCGTGCTTTCGGTGATTTCTTTTGCCAGTAGCTTGATTCTTCTGTTCTCCTTCATAAATGTTCTTTCCATTTATCATGATTTCTACCTTTATGACTGGTGCTACTCTTCTTGTTAGGTGATAATAATTGATGAAATACTGAAGTTCTTCTCTCGGAATTCAGGTAATACTGTTCAACCTGTTCTTTTAAATGATTAGAAAATAAAAACTTCCATTGTGGTGGGTTGTCGATGGCAATGCCCAATACGCTCTTAGGCTCTTCACTCATAATTTATTAAGTGAAATTGAGAAGGATAATACTACCTATTGTTGGACTCGAACTCAACCTACGCCTTTGATCATGAACATCAGGTTTACCTTTTGCTTTTTGCTCCTCTAAACACATTTAGAGGTCGTACATTCTACAATGAAGTGAACAACAGAAATTAAGATAAGACTGGTAACAAGTTTGAGCTTGTATTTCTAGTATTACTGTTGGAGAAGGCATTGTCAACTTAAGACATTGAGAATGAAGCATCTAAAAACTAAATGAGGACTGAGTTTTACCGTACAAGTAATTTTTCTTGCTTCCTTGTTTATAGGAATAAGGTTCACTTTCAGATTCAGACGTCCTGACCTACTTCCAAAAAGAGAAGTACGCGACAAGTAAGCTGAATGCTGCTTAGACATTGCATAAAGTGTACAATGGGGGATATGGATATTATACAACTGAAACCCCAATACACCTCATTCTATATTCTTGTGACTGTGAGCATAGTGGAAGTAAGTGACTAAATGTAGCTCAAGCATTACATGTCATTAGGTTGCAGCTGAAAGATCAGATACGCCCTCATTACCTAAGACTTCCTGTTGGAAAAAATTTTGTTAGTTCTTTATTAAACAATAGGTAATTTTACTAAGTTTATGAATTTGGTACACTTAAATGAAGCTGGATCTTTTGCTACTTTCATTGTTTCGTCAATACTGTTATTTTTCAAGTTGGCGGCCACAAACCACCTCAGCTGAGAAACTAAACCTTTTTTCTGTGTAATCACTCCATAATTTTCATTGACATTTGCAAAACAAACTTGGGATACACAGTCCAAGGTAAGACCAGTGGAGGACGCACGTGGTGGCGAGCCGGTTCAACTGAACCCGCTTCATCAAAAAGTAATAATGTGTATATGTATAAATTACGATTAAAGCTGTGTAAATATTTTATTTGATCCCACTCGACAACTACTATTTTTCGACTAAAGTTATGTACTTCTAAAATTGAACTCGCTTGCACAAAATCCTGGATCCGTCACTGGGTAAGACCGGTTCAGGATCAGCATAAGTTGCTATTTTTGGAGGATTTGTTCCTTTATTTTTATGATTGAGATTTCTCAAGCTGCGTCCCTCAACATTCATTTTAAGCCTTTTCCCCTTAATAATAAGGAAAGCGGAAGAGTCCAATCATTTTTTTCCTTGATGTCAGTCTGGAATCTATACATATACTTTAAACTCTGTCCTTTGGTTAGGGTTTAGGATGTCCTCTTGACCTAAGTTGCTCGGACTCGGGTGCGGGTATCTGATACGGGGACGAATCCGAGTATCAGATTCGGTAAAATCTAAATTTTAAGATTCCGGGGTGCGGATCCAGATATGGATACGGGTGCGGGGATTTGGCTAATACAAAATAAAGCTATCAAAATACTGTAAATTTTGAGAGATATTCTGTGGTATTGTACAACACAATTTTCCATTCTTCAAGATGGACATTATTCTTTCATTGTTCTAAATCTGTTTTATTTTTTTATTTTGAGACATGAAAATCTCAATTTCTCCCAAATTTGTCGATGGACTCCGGTCAAAGTGTCCGAAGTCCGTTGACCGTATCCGGGATGTATTCCGTCCCGGTATCCGAACGAGGACGGCACCAAAATCGAAGAGTCCGCGACTTAGCTTTTGAGTACTATTATATAATATAATATTATATTATATTATATTATATATGCTTCTTAAGAATGAGAATTCACTAAGAGAATTCGTGATTATGAGATATCATTGACAAAGAAATAGAAAATATATCTACACACATTACGAAATATGTGTACACATGCATTATGCATACGTGAAAGCATATGCATGTGATACTTGCTCAATTCATAAAGAACTTTTATGAAGGTAATGCGACAAATAATAAGTAGAGTTGCAAATCTTCAACAATATTTCTGCCTAGAACAATCACCAAGCATTCTTCTACGTACCCTGCTCCCTGTTTAAAACAATCCAACATGTATTAAGGAAAGGGGGAAATAAAAAGGAATAAGTTATTTGAAATGATATTAAGGTTCTTACCTTTACTGTGGCTCAGTATTTATGGAGAAAAAAGTCTGATTCAATAGAATGATACAATGACTGAACCTAGAAAATACCCAGCAATTTTTATTTATTTATTTTTTTGGTGAAAGGGATTAATATATATTAATAATTACTAAATAGAGTACTGTTGGTTGATTTCCCAATGCACACGCAAGTGTACGTGGTCGACAAGTAATATAGGAATTGAAGTCCAGATATCGTACCCACAGGGACTTGTGATTAACTATCCACTAAACTAAACTCAAACAAATATTTAACTAGAATTAATCTAAAATAGTAAATCAAAAGATTAAATAGACAACTAACTTAAAGATGAATTCAAGGTAAATTGATATTCTAGAGTTATGGGTTGTTAAACAATCACGTTGAGTTTTCGACCTAAATCTTCTAATCAGGTTTATTGATTGACGAGGTTAATATTGCTCGTAGCCTTCTCCCGAAGTACAACTCGCCTATTCAAGCTAATCTAATGCCTATATTCCTATGGAATCAGGATTAACAAGAACGCATTAATAATTCCCGTATAATAACCAAGCAAGGCGATTAGGTATATTCCTATCCTAACCGCAAATCCGCTCCCCTGAAGGGTTAAGATCTTGCTCTACCCAATCTTATATGCAATCTAGAATTCCCTCTCCCGAGTATAACCCTAGATTCGTAGATAGTCTTCAATTGGTGATCAAGCAATTGAATAATTAAGCACAAGATTGAATAAACAAACCAATTAAGATAAAACAATAAGAATAATTCAAGCTTCAACTACAACGTTCATGTAACACCCAAGACTCTAGAACTAATAAACTATAAAACTAAGAGAAGAGAAGAAAAGCTAAGTAGAATCCTCATTCAACGTGGTGTGTTCCTCCGTCCAAAGTTCGCAAACGAATTCTCCCCCCAATGTGATGTTTTTGGGTCTATTTATATGTTTAGGATGAACCCTC
>MDKI01114557.1:0-10891 GCA_005239505.1 Nicotiana paniculata
ATAGTTAATGGATAATGAGTTCTCAACCGTTGGATCTGGAAAGATCAACGGTTGAGATCTTTCAATTTAAATTAAACGAAGTCGTTTTAGGTACTGGGGCCGGACCCGGTTGGAGGTGTATTGGGTTGGGCCGTTTGAGTGTATAGAGATAGGGATTGGGCCTGGGTACTTCTTGGCCTAGGTCCGATTTAAAGCTCTCTTGATTAATTAAACTAGTTAATCTAATTAGGTTCAAATCTAATTTAATCCAAAAAATGTAGTAATTAATTTTAACCTTATTTTTCATCTATTTGCGGATTAATCAAGAATAAAACGACCAATTTTATTTTCATAATTAAACCTGTGATTTATCGAATAAAAATGATTAATTTTTAGTAATTAGTTATTAAAACTATATTACGTTAAATAATCATCATTCGTTTGTTATTTTATTCAATTAATTACAAAGAATGAATATGTAATTCCTTGACAATAATGATGCGCCTAAGTACGTAATTTTAAATAATTTTAAAGGATGAATTATGAATATGCAATGCAAAAATAATTCACAATTAACACTGAAATTCAAAAATAATTGTGAAACTAATTTATTTTATTGAATTTTGTAGGAGTATATGGTGGGTGAAAAATCACATGCTCACAATAAAAAAGAAAATAAAAAAAAACTATCCATCCAAATTAGAGAGTATTTTCAAGTTAGAGTTTTTAAATCACTTTAAAATAAAAAAACTAAAATTAAAAAAATAAAAACACTGCCTATTCGAAATTTCTTTGTTTTTTTA
Source organism: Nicotiana paniculata (assembly GCA_005239505.1). Classification (NCBI taxonomy): domain Eukaryota; kingdom Viridiplantae; phylum Streptophyta; class Magnoliopsida; order Solanales; family Solanaceae; genus Nicotiana; species Nicotiana paniculata. Next base: position 783 of record MDKI01114557.1, read on the forward strand.
ATAATTTTTATTTTCATTTTTAAAAATAAAATTTTTATTTATTCAGAAAATATTATTGATAATAATAGAATAAAATATAAAATAGAAGAAATATATCTTCTATTCTATTATAAAAAGTAAGTAGCATACAAAAAATTAAAATAAAGTAATATGCTAATAAAAGTTTCTATTAATAATGCAATAATACTAAATATTAGATAATATAATAAAGAAAAGTACCGAACAAGCCTATTATTCGATACCTATATAAGTCTCATTAATTTAATAGATATTTTATTCATTAAAATTCTGATAATATTATTGAAAATAATAGGATAAAATTTAAAATAAAAAAATATTTCAATAGTAATAAAATATATATTTTTTATTATATTATAAAAAGAAAGTGGTAGAAAAAATATTAAATAATATTCTAATAAAAATTTCTATTAACAATGCAATAATACTAAATACTGGATATCTATATCTATATATTCTTAAAAGGAGAGGAAAAGCCCTCTCCTTAAGCTAAGTGGTAGCCTAGAAAAAATCACATGGTATAAGTAGTTAATAATTAATTATTGGTTATTATTTTTGAATTTAAATATCTATAAAAAAATTTAAAAAATATTTTATAATGAAAAACAAAAATTAAAAAAATTGTCCATTCAAATTGGAGAGTAGTTTCAAGTTGGAGTTTTTAAATTATTTTAAAATAAAAACTAATATTTTATAATATTGGCCGCGCATCGCACAACAGAAAAACTATTAAATGACTATATAAGTCCCTTTAATTTAATAGTAATTGTATTATTGGCTATATTAAAAAATAAAATGACAATTGAAATTTATTAAAGCAATACGATCTAATATGTTCAAACAAGCACGATCAAATTAATTTAATTAATATTTTTTAATATTGAACCGCGCATCGCGCGGGTATAACTACTAGTTTATATTTCATTCAAAAGAAAAAATTATCAAAAATCTTTGTAAAATTATACAAAAATAATTTTGTTAGAGTTAAATATCCAATAACATTTTAATATAGTATAAGTTAGGGTTTAGAATTAACAAAATGATAGACGAAAGGGCAGTCCAGTGTACTAAGCTCTCGCTATGCGCGGAATCTGGAGAAGGGCCGGACCATAAGTGTCTATTGTACATAGCCTTACTCCTAAATTTCTGCAAGAGACTGTTTCCACGGCTCGAACTTGTGACCTCCTGGTCACATGCAACAACTTTACCAGGATGATAGACATTAATTTCCTACAAATTGTTAGGTTTATAATATTAATCTTTGTAAATATTTAGTTGAATAGTATTAATTTAGAGAGAAAAAAGGAAGATATCACTACAATAAATTTTATTATGAGTAGATCTAGAATAGTTTATATTTTATTGTTTGTTTGCAAATCGAAAGAAATCGAAGGCAAAGTGCGAAACCAAAAACAGGACATATTGTTTGACTATTAGGATTGGTTACGACGCAAAATGGCATGATTTTATTTGTTCATTATATGCATAAAAAGATAGTATTAGAAATAAAAAAGAATGGAAACGAAAAAGAAAAACAAGGAAAGCGAATGCAAAAATATAAATATGTTGAAGTTAAATATATACTCTTTTTATTTAAAATTTAAAAGTTTTATGTGCCCTTAAAGAAAATTCCATTTATCTCTTTTACCTTTTAAATAAATATGTCACACTAGACAAAATAAATATTTTTAATATTTAGGATAGTCATTTAACTATTTCCTAACATTTAGGATTTCTTATTTTATTTGTTGAATCCTTCCTTGTTTAAACTAGGTAAGACAACATATTTGTAAAAAAACCATAACACCTAAAAGAATTAAATTAGGGAAGTTTCGTCCACTTAGAACTATTTTTAGATTTAGGAGTCTTTATTCTTTGTATAAATTATAACAAATTAATTACTTATAATTGTACTATTATAGTAACAAGAGAAAAAGTTAATTGAAAGATAAGAAAGTGAAAACTAAAAATAAAGTCTTGTGCACTTAGAACTCCTTTTTAGGTTTAGAAATTCTTATTCTAATATGATAGTATAATAAAATATGTGTTGCTCTTTTGTGTGAATATTTCAACGGGCAATCACAATCCACCTTAAAAGAAATAACTCTATCAAATAATTAAAAGCTAAAAATTATCTCCTTTAGAACTTAAAGTATACACGTACATTTGAATTTTGTTGATAAAAGTTTAGTTTTAATTTTGTGTCTAAAGTATTATAATTTATTATATATGATAAACCAAACCTATAAATAATTATGAGTAAAATAGTATCTTAAGTAAGTTTATAAATGACATGATATGTTTTGAAATATACTTTACAATTATAACCAATAATATAATGTACTTTAATTTTTGCCTTAAATTTATATATGTTAAAGCACAAACTGAATTAAATAAATGAAAAAAGATAAGATTCTTAAATTTATATATCAAACTTATAGTAATAAATTGTACAAATTTCTTTATAAGAAATTTAAGGTAATTATATGTTTTTGTCCTATTAGTTATATTGACTTTTAGCACAAATAATGCTATTTAGGTTTGTACTTTAAATATTAGTAAATCAATATGTTCTGTTATTCTAGATAAACGTTGTTACAAGAAACATATAGGTCTGATGAGTCCATGGTACAACAATGGATATATTATGAGTCATCTCCTACTCTGATTTTTTCTTTGTCAATATATTTATTATTTTCTTTCAAGTATCTATATTTTCTTAGTTTTATATAGCTTTCAAACTTATAATTATAATAATTATAAAAGCAGAAAACTCAAACGCAAAATGTTGATATATCTCTTTACCTTTGAAATTAATTTTCCATTTAATAAAATTTTTATTTAAATTAATTTAATATTTAAAATCAAAATCTAATGGAAGTATCATACTTATTTTAATAAGGTTCCTTCTTTTTGCTCTCAGCGCACGATAGCGTGGCTGCTAACGTACGTTGTTCATCAATGGGGAGGGGCAGACCTAAGAAAAATTTCAGTCGTGATTCAGAGGGCGGATCCAGTAGGAACAAGCAGTAACACGCAGAGTTGTGAAAGGAAAACTCAGAATTCACAGGTCGAAGATGTGGTAGAAACTCCGATGGAACAGTGGCCATCACTAACAACTATGAAGGAAGGTATGAAAACTCCTCCTACTATGAACACTAATCCGGTAATGGTGAGTGAGAAGACTACAAAACCAAAGTAAATCGACATGTATGTGAGTAATTCAGGTGCAATCGCTGGGAAATTAAGGACAAGGAGAATACGGATAAGAGACAAGCTGCAGCAATTACTGAGAAGGTGGAACCAGAGCAAAAGAAGTGGACGAATCTGTTTGTAGAGAACAGAATGGCGGCGAAAGGGATGGCTCTGAGCTTCATTGCTCCAACTATAAAAATGGTGAGGTAATAGTTGAACTGAGTAAGGAATAAGTAGAAGAGGAGACGCAGAAGTGGAAACAAGCTTTGATTCTATATGTAGTTGGAAGTACCCCAACTATAGGTGCTATGGAGAGATTCATTGCGTTTGAATGGAATTTCACAATGAAGCCAAAAGTATACTTCCATAATGATGGATACTTTGTTGTAAGGTTCAATTCCATGAATGATAGAGATGAAGTTTTATATTCTGGACCGCACATGTTAAACAATAAGCCAATTATCATGAAAGTATGGACTGTTGATTTCGAGTTTAAAAAGGAAGTGCTACAGATAATTCCTGTTTGGGTAAGGTTCCCTAACCTTCCTCTTAACTGTTGGGGAGCAAAGTCATTAAGCAGAATCAGTGGTAGCTAAGGAATTCCACTATATGAAGATGCATGTACAACTCAACTAGATCGAATTTCCTATGCTAGAGTGTCAATTGAAGTAGATGTTACTAAAGAACTTCCCAAAGCAGTGAAAGTAACAGATCCTAATGGAAGGGTGTTTGTGCAAGAGGTGACCTATGACTGGGTTCCTGCATTTTGTAATACATGTATGCAAGTGGGACATCAATGTAATACAGGGGAGCCAACAATCACTAAAGACAAAGCAATGAAGCAGAAGCAGAAACAAGAGTGGAAGCCCAAGGTGATTCAAAATGAGAAAGGTAATCAGCAGAATGTAATGACAAGCAAAGACAAGGAAGTAGCTGGTTACAATGAGGCACAAGGAAAAAATGCAGGACCAAGCAAAGAACAGGCATGCATGGAAGAAAGTTACTGGGAAATCAGTAGCTAAAAGCAGGGAGAAGCCAGAAGATGGTGCCATTAGCATGATAAATGGTTTCAATATTCTGGCTGAGACTGGTCTGCAACTAGCATACAATAGATTAATAGATGAAGGCACAAGCAAACAGAGGAGCAATGAAGAAGTAGGAGAAGGGGACCAGAACCTATTCATTCCATTATGATACTTGCTACATGGAACATAAGGGGATTTAACAAGGTCCCTAGACAGAAAGAGTTCAAGAGGTTTATTAAAAGTAATAGAATAAGTATAATAGCATTACTAGAACACAAAATAAAGAAACAGAATGATACACAAGTAATAAGGAGAATCACTCCAGGCTAGAAATGGTTAGCCAACTATGCGTATAGTGATAGAGGAAGAATTTGGGTACTATGGGATTCTAATGAAGTAGAGTGCAGAGAGCTGGGGAAATCTAACCAATACATTCATACTGAATTTCATCTAAGAGGTATGAATCTGAGGTTTACTTTCACTGCAGTATATGGATTACATACCATTGAAGATAGGAGAAGGCTTTGGAATGAATTGAATGGATGGAGCAATGTACAACAATGAGCATGGTTGATAATGGGGGACTAAAATACAATTAGAGGACAAGAGGATCGACCAATTGGGAAACCTGTACAAGAGGCTGAAGTCAGGGATCTAAATGGTTTTATGGAGAAAAATGGCTTAACAGAAATCAGAACTGTTGGGAGGAGATTCACATGGACTAATGACATACTTATAGCAGAATAGATAGAGCTATAGTAAATGATGTATAGATGCTACAATTTCCACAACTAGAAGTGAGAGTAATGGATCCAGGATGTTTAGACCACTCTCCTTTAAGCATCAAGCTTGAAGTTAATGAAGACAGGGAGTCAAGGCCTTTCAAGTTCCTAAATCATTTAGCTGAGCATAAGGAATTTCTTACAAAAGTGAAGGAAGCATGGCAAAAGGGAAATGGGATAAACGAAATGAAGGATGTATGGTGCAGATTGAAGAGGGTGAAACAAGCAATGAAAGCACTTAATACAGCAGAATATAATGAAGTAGGTGAGAATATAAAAAGATGCAGACAGCAACTTACAGAGCTACAGGAGCAAATGAGAGACCCTGGGCAGAATGAAGATGTGATTATGGTAGAGAAAGATATGATGGCTCAACTAGAGAAGTGGCTTGGGATAGAAGAAAGCATTATGAAACAGAAGTCTAGAGTGAATTGGCTGAAATTAGGGGATGATAACACAGCTTACTTCCATGCAAGTATGAAGAATAGATGTTGCCAGAATAAAATAAAGAGCCTAACAAAGGCTAATGGGTATGTAGTACACTCCAAACAAGAGATTGAAGAGGAAGTACTTGGGTTTTATAAAAAGCTACTGGGATCATCAGCTGAAACTGTGCCAGCTATCAATCCAGTAGTGATGGGAGATGGAGCCCTGGTGAATAGACAACAGCAACTTCAATTGGTGAAAGATTTATCTAAAGAGGAAGTATATGATGCACTGCTTGGAATTGGAGAAAACAAAGCACTTGGCTGTGATGGGTTCAATGCTCTATTCTATAAGAAGGCTTGGTCTGTGATTGGTGATGAAGTTACAGAGGCAGTAATGGAATTCTTCACAAGTTTTGAGCTCTATCAGCCTATTAACTGCACAACAGTGACTCTTGTGCCTAAGGTGAAGGATTGCAGCTAGCATTACTGAGTACAGACCAATATCACGTTGTACTATATAAAATAATCTCAAAGGTGATCACAAACAGGCTACAAGGGATAATGGATGATATAGTAGACAGGAACCAATCTGCCTTTGTTCCAGGGAGGCTGATAAATGCTAATATCATACTCAGTTATGAATTAGTCAAAGGGTATGGCAGGAAGGGTGTGTCACCAAGATGCATGATGAATATTGATATGAAGAAGGATTATGACTCTATTGAATGGGATTATATGGAGCAAGTTCTGGAGAACCTACAAATGCCTGGGAGATTTGTTCACTGGATTATGAAGTGTGTGAGAAGTGTGTCTTATTCTATCATTATCAATGGGCAGCATACAATGCTATTTCATGCAAAGAAGGGATTGAGGTAGGGAGACCATTGTCTCCATATCTATTTGTATTGGCTATAGAGTACTTGACAAGAGCACTGAAGACATTGAAGATGAATCCAAATTACAATTATCATCCTAAGTGTGCTAAAATGAACATAGTACAACTCAACTTTGCTGATGATCTACTACTTTTCTGTAGAGGTGACACTATATCTATACAACTACTCTATCAATGCTTTCAAGATTTCTCTAAAGCTTCTGGTCTAGTTGCAAACACTAGCAAGAGTTCAGTTTTCTTTGGTGGAGTTAGTGAGGATATAGAACAGGAGATCTTACAGACTCTAGGCTTCTGCAAAGGATCACTACCTGTGAGGTACCTGGGGGTTCCTCTAAGTACTAAAAGATTATCAGTGGTACAGTTCCAACCATTGATAGAGAAGATGTTAGGAAGAATTCAATCATGGACTGTCAGATTCTTATCCTATGCAGGCAGAGTTCAACTAATCAAAAGTGTATTGTTTTCCATACAAGTATTTTGGTCACAAGTGTTCATGTTGCCTAAGAAACTTATCCAAGTAATAGAGACTATATGCAGGAGATTTCTATTGACTAGAGGGGTAGAAGTCACAAAAAAGCATTGTTGGCTTGGGACAGACTATGCTGGCCAAAAGTAGCAGGAGGGTTGAATATACTGGACATAGGAATCTAGAATAAAGCATCTATATGTAAGCTGATTTGGAACCTTAGCAAAAAGGAAGATAAAATATGGATACAATGGGTACTCTATTACAAAAAGATACATGACTGGAGGTGGAACTCCAAAACAGGCATCATGGGTGGTCCAAAAGATATTGAAATCAAAGAAGCAATTTGAGGAGGCTGGGCTGACAGAAGAAGAATTTGTGCAGATGGACAAGTTCTGAATCAAGGCAATGTATCTGAAGCTTATAGGAGAGTTTACAAAAGTTCCATGGAGGATAATTACATGCAACAATGCAGGGCTGCCTAAGTGGAAGTTTACGCTACTAATGGCTGCTCACAGAAGACTACTAACACGAGGCAGATGAGGCAAATGGGGGCTGTGTTGAGAATACAGTACGCATATTATGCAATAAGGCAGAAGAAACCATTGAGCATTTGTTTTTTAAGTGTTCGTACTCAGCAAGAATATGGACAATAATACTACAATAGCAAGGAATACAGAGGCAGGTGATGGAATGGGGACAAGAGTTAGAATGGGCTGCAAGTCATTACAAAGGAAGGAGCTCTACAGCAGAAGTGTATAGAATGGCTCTAGCTGGTACAGTATACTGCATATGGCAAGAGAGAAACTCAAGGATATTCCAAGAGAAGCAGAGAAGCATTGAAGCAATTACTCAACAACTAGTCCAAGAAATTCATGGTCGAGGCAGCATAATACAAAGGTTGAAGAAGAGATTATTAGTATTAATTACTACCCTAATATCTGTATGAATATGTAATTAGGATAGTAGTTAGAAGACATAGTAACGAGAGGTGCAATTGAATCTGGGATTTGTGTCCAGATCAGACTGAGAATGAAACTGTTTTGTAAATATTACTTGGTAAATGAAAATTTTTAGTTACCAAAAAAAATCAACTAATACTTATGGTTCAAAATATAGATGTTATATTCTGCATTAACAATGGTACATTATTCTTTTTTAATCTGACAGAAATGCAATATTAATTTATTCCTTTTAATTTGATGAAAACAATTCATATAGTATTTCTTATAATTGATTAAAGAAATAGACCAATTTGAATTTTGCTTGCCAGAAAGAAAAAAACAATTTTATGTTATTGCACTAACCACGTTGTATTATTTAGAATGAACTTGAAAATAAACAATAACTTGAAAATAGCTTTCCAAAAGTGATTCAGAAAAGCTTTTAAATCTTCAAAAGGTATATGTTCTTGCTCTTAATATTTATGTGGCTTTATAAAAATAATTTACTTATTAAAATGGATGCACGCGCTTCACATGTACACTAAGGCCTCATTTGTTTGCACTTAATGGAGGTCTGAACCTTAATCATTCAGATCTCAGACATTAAGTGCGTTTATTTTTAATATCTGAATCTTAATTATTCAAATCTTAATCATTAAGTGTGTTTGTTTTTTTTACTTCACAACCACTTAATGGGTCCGAATAGGTCTGTATGATTAAGATATACGACAGAGACTTAATTTCATTAAGATGCTGTCACATATTCATTATTAACTGCCGCTGCCGCCACCGCCTACCATTATCAATACCACCATGCCACCACCACCACCATCACCACGCCACCATCATCGTCAATCATAGCGGCCACCATTATCGACCATCACCACCCACCATATCCACCACTCCGACCACCATCATTCTCACCCACAATCAACACTCATCCACCTCAACTACCACAACTGACCACCCCATCACCATCAACAACCACAGTCGGTGCCGCCCATCGTTATAACCTACCACCACCCACCCACCACCTTCCTAAATCGCAATTGCTACCACCACCCGCCATTATTAACTATCACCACCCACCACCAACCACCACCATCCCCAATCATAATTGTCACCACTACCAATCACTACTAGCTCCTAGTATGAACCACCATCATCAACCAAAACTACCACCAACCATCGCCTGTAGTCGACATTCACCCATTAACCATCACCACCAACAACTATCATATTTAGAAAAACTATATATTTTATTGATAGAATATTAGATTAGTTAGTAATTCCTTTGAATTTTATTTTTATTAATTTTCAAATAAAGATAAATTTTATACATTCAGATGTTAAAATCAAACAGTCTTAATTATTTAGTTTTCATATCTTAATACACATCTTAATATATTCAAATATGTATTCAGATTCAAATATCTTAATCTTAATACATATCTTGATATTCAGATATGTATTCAGATTCAGACGTCTTAATCTTAAAAAAACAAATGAGGCCTAAGACTAGTCTCTATAATTGAGTGTTAATGTCTCTTTAAGAGAATTATATATCCATCTAGATCACTGTCATTATAAAACTACAAAAATAATGAGAATGATCTTGTTTGTCACGACCTGAAATCCATTAAAGGTCATGATAGCGCCGAACATCACTGTCAGGCAAGCCAACATTTAAATAGTTAATTAAATTCTCATTTTAATATTAAACCATTTCTTTTTCTTACATCTAGCGATAAATAATGAGCTTTACCAAGTAGGTAATAATATCTTCAACTACTTTTCAATACTAACCGATCCCATATACATTCCAGAACCCGGTGTCACAAGTGCATGAGCATTTACTGGGAAGTAAAATAAGATACAATAACTGTCCGAAATACAAATTTGGACAGAAAGAAAGATACAAGTACTCTGAAGGAGACTCTACTGGTTGTGGATCGTCTCCTAAGATGCAGCTCACCTAAATCCCCGTATCAACCACGCCGTTGCGCCCACCAGGCCACCATACATACATGTACCTGTACATCAAAATGTACAACAAGTGTAGCATGAGTACGAAAACAACGTGTACCAGTAAGTATCCCGTCTAACCTCGAAGAAATAGTGACGAGGGTTCGACTCCGACACTTACTAGTGGTCCAATAATATTAGGTACGGTAAAGAAATAAATAAATATGAAATAGAGTAAATATATGAAACAAACAAGTATAAATTACGTGATACAATTCCCTCCTTTACAATTTACTCATCTCTCAACTAGCAAGTTCCCTCTGTAACTGGAGCATATACATAGATACAGTGGATTTCATCAAAGAGGTTGTCATAATTCAAATAAGGGAAA